>VZRJ01003181.1:1363726-1623651 GCA_013397565.1 Ptilonorhynchus violaceus | reverse complement strand
ATGGTATCAGACCAGCTCCTCTCAGGTCCGGAACGGCACAGGACCGGTGCGGGGGTGAGACCAGCTGCCCCCGCCGGCCCCCCAGGCCAGGGCCCGGGGGGGGAGGGGAAGCCTCTCCCTTGCTGGCGGTCAGCAGGGAGCCAGGGAGCAAGAGAGGAAGTGAGAGAGTCCTGCATTACTTCCTAGGGTTTTTTTTTAAACATTCCTTTCACAGAGACATCACATGAACACTAAGTGGTTCATAGAATTGTCCTTTACCTGTTTTTAACCAATCAACTTGTCTCACACCAGGTGAAACCATGACACTTCAGGAGGCTGTCAGGGTTTGACAGGACTAAATCACTGCCACAAACTGTCTATTAAATAAAACCTCTTCCTATAGCTAAGATTCATCACTATTTTTCATTGATGTTAGTAGCATTCCCTTAAGTATTTTTCATGGCTTCTTGTATGATGAGGACAAAAGAGAGTCTTGCATTCAAATCAGGGCTTGTAAAAATGCAATACTGCAGGAAATCTCAACTCTGACACAGTGTAGAGTCAATGACACTAATGTAACACTGGCAACTCCTCTCCTTTGCAAATATTGCTGAAACAGCAGTTTTCACAATGGATTTTATCTAAATTAACTTTATTTCACACTCAATTTGTTGTGCACAGTTTACCCTGTCTTTCATGCCAATTAACTTCCAGAAATGCTTGGTGTGCAAAATGAGGAAGATCTAAATGAATTAAAGAGGAACTTAATCGTACTATGTGATAATAACTGCTTTGCAGTTTACACAGTGGCTGCCATTAATGTATGTGTGTTTTAATAAGTTACATTTGCAATGTATTCACCTCAAAACCATTTGGGAAGCCAAAGTAAGTGGCTATTTCTAAAGCTCGAAATCCTTTCTGTTGTCGTAATAAAGAGGGGAAAAAATTCACTTGATAAACCAGCAAAGATGCTAAACGCATCACTTTGAGAAGTTACATGATACCGAGTGGGAATGAAATCTCTTGTGAATGCCTTGTCTGTTCATCATTAGTAAAGCCAATTAGTTAGCAGAGTGTCCCTTTAGGTGCATTACAAACACAACTGAGCATCATTAACTTGCCATGAATGTAAGAACCTCAGAGGTAAACATTACATTTTTCAAATGTTGACCTAAATATTAGGAGGCATTTTCCACTAGTCAGAACATCAGTCTATCAGCCAGAAATAATGGATATTTGTGTCTGGCTCCTCCACAAACTTAATTTGGTTATTTCTGAAATTCCTTAATGTTAATACAGGAGATATATACATAGAGAGATATGGATATAGATATAGATATATATACACACACACACATGCATTTACATATATCTACATATATGTATATACGTATTTTCATAGATTAGTTAATTGTGAAAGTTCTTTAAGATCTGTGGATGGACTTTTTTTTTTTTTAATAGATCTTGAGAAAGAGGTAGACCATCTGCAGGAACATTAAATAAACTTACATGAATGTGTAATCTTTATGAATGGTTTATGAGCAGTAAGACTTTACTTGACCTGGAATAGCAGTATTTATCCTCATGTGAGCTCTTTGCCTAAATTTATGTATGAACATAATTCACTCCTATAGGCACTGTTCTTATTGTCTGCAGCTACACTGAGAGGCTGTTACACCCAATATAACCCAATATTTCTCATCACCTGTGAGACCATTGTAAGCACTCTAAGAATATTCCCCAGCCACTTCTGGACCTCAGAGCTCTGGAACATGGCCACTGGCAAGATCTCTTCTAAATATTATGACTACAAAACGAAAATTAGCAGTCTTAGCCTTTTCTGGAATTTTGAATGCTTTGTGGAGAAGCATTCCAGCTTGTCTCCTGGAGTCAGAAGAATGACTTGTGGGAATCAGAAGTTCTGGGAACACATATGACATCTCCCTCACTGTTGCAGCTCTATGCCCTTCTCTGCTTGGAAGGGAAGACTGGCAGCTTCCCTTCCCCCTTTGCTTGGCGGCTTTCTCCAGCAGCAGGTAAAAGCTCCTTGCTAGATGAACACCTGAGGAAGTCCAGATCCCTTCCTCAGAGGCACCCAGAAACCATTGGGACAGCAGCGGAAGGAAGTGCCCTTTGTATTTGCACAATTGATTTGCAGTGCCAAAGCTCCTGCTGGTAGAAAGGAACCAATAATAAAACAAGAATTGCAAATCTTCTACTTCCAGCTGCCTTCGTGGATGGTCAACATCCAGAAGGGAAAAGTCACACAGCACTAAATTTAAACAATGTATTCGTAAAAATTGTCTGTAGAATATGACATATCAGAAATAATTGTATTATTTGGAACCTGCATTTACCCTCTATTTCATACCACACAATTTCAAAATATTGTATAGGTCAGGATTTAGCCCTGATGATACAAGAGCAACTTTCCAGCATGATTTCTGAAAGGTGTGGTAAGGTGCCTAAAAATGTAATGAAATGTCATGTAAAACTTAGGAAAGTTCTTGTGTTAATATTCTTGAAAAATAAACCTCCTTTTCACTTTATGCAAAAGGAAGCAACATGGTGAAGCACTTCACAACGCAACATGGGACTGAGATGGGCTGTTTCCTAATGAAATCCAGAGAAGCCAAATTAGAAACCTCTGTACAATTTCACAGGACTCAGAGGGGTGCCCAACATGATGTACCCACTCAGATATCTACACTCTTGTGAATAATTGATGGAGCATTACATGTTTGCCTGGAAGCATGACCCGTAGCAGTGCTAATTTTGCAGACTGAGGGATCAAGGATTAATTAGACAAGCAGGGGCATCATTAAAAGGTGGCATGTTTTCCTTTTATTCTCATAATTTTCGGATGCATTCAAGTTGTTTAGAGGAGAGACGAGCCAGTGCTTGCTGCATTATTAAAACTCTGAATTATGTTTTAAATCTTAGTGCATACCATGTTTCTCAAGACAAATTGCTGTAGCTAAGCAGTAGCTTCAACCACTCTATGAGATAAACAAGGTAACTAGTTCTATTCACTTTTCAGCAGTAGCAGAGGTTTATCTGTGCTCCTTTAAGGATTTGCTGAAACAAAAGTGTATCTCATTTGCAGCCACAGTAAGCAGCTTACCTTTAATCTTTTGTTTTCTTTATAAATAGCAAAGATTTATTCCCTTCGAGCTGTCTAAAACCAGAGCTACACGGATCATCTAGGAGTGTTAATCTTTGTTCTCAGCAACCTGATTTCTGAAAACTGGAGGCAATGTAAAGAAGTCAATGCAAGAAAGTCAAATAAACACATTTTTTTCCAAATTCTGGGGTTGTTGTCACTAAGTTAAGGTGTGAGCAAAAGCATTTTTCTCCCAGGAAGATAGAGTATTTCATGTCAAGAAGAGTTCTGAAGTAAGTCTTTTTTGATTTAGATTTTGTTTTAAATCCATCACCACAAGATTTGTTGGCAAATTGCTGTTCTTTATTAAAAACCCTTCTCCCAAAATACTAAACACCAAGCAAGGATTAAAACAGCCAATCAGCAGAGCTGCTCACCATGCTGGTAAGTGTTAGAATTTGGCAACACTGGCAGAATTAGGGCCTAAGCTTCAAACTGAACCAAACCAGATGTTAGCAAAACAGTTGATATGTTACAAGCCTTAATTGATCGTATTAATTTCTTGCTTGCTCTAGTTGAAATGCTAATTAATGTAGTTATGATTAATAATAGGACGGATAATTGCTATTTTTCCTTCTCTAAAAATGGCCTTTTTATTTAAAAGAATGTTTTGTTTAACTTGTGTTGTATGTTTCTGAAGCCCTGATTTATTTTCCCCCCAAATTGCTTATTAGAAATGCGTGACAAAGTGGTAATTACAGTCAGATCTGGGCAAACCATGTCATATGTTCCAAAGTATTATTTAAATCTGTAACTGAGTATGTCAGCTTACTTTGTGCAAATGGAAATTTCAGGTAGAGACTCAGATGATGTCAATACAAATGAAAAAATAATGAAAATTATAAACACTGTAGAAGGGTCCCAACCAGGCTAAAGGACAAGGGGTAATAACCTTTACAGCTAAGACTATGCTGCCTATCAGAGGGTGATAATTAATTTCAGTTATCTTAAACCAATATATCCGAACATCACAAGCTTAATACAGCTGTAAATTTACCAGAAAGCCAGGTGCTACACATCTTATATTAACTTTTTCAGCAAATTAACAGAAGCTTTACAAACTTACAATCACCTAAATCACGAGACATTAGCGTTATACTTCTGGAGTGGTAGGTGTATTTCTCTCCCTTAGAAATGATGTTGGTTTAGAAAAGCTGCTCAGTGCCCTCTGAATTTTATCTTTCAGTGCCTTTTAGCGTAGATGTATTGAGTATCAATAAGACACTTGGTTTCTTATTCCATTGAGATCTAATGGAACATCCAAGTTGGGGGTTTTGTTTCGTTTTGTTGGGGGTTTGGGGGGTTTTTGTTGTTGTTTTTCTGGTTTGGGTTGGTTTTTTTTCTGTTGTTATTTGGCTTACTCGATCATGAGGCTCTCTGAAAATCAGGTGACATTATAGATCATCCCTACACTACGATATATCATGGGGAAAAGCACAAGCATTATTTTGATGGTGTCAAAGCTGCATCATGTGATCCTGTTCCCATAGTATGAACGGCTCTTTGCTCATAAAGTTCTGACAATTGTTTTCCATCACTCACAAGTGACAACAGCTGGTCAGTTCGATACACTGGCCTTTTAAACACTATAAACAAATAAATGGTGATCTCAGGATGGTCCAGTTCTGAACCCTTACTCCAGTGAATTTTTAAAATGTTCTTCATTCTCTCAGGATAATATGTATTTTATGACATTTTTAAGGCCTCTTTTCAGGACAATTATTCTTCCTGGAATTCCTGTATTCAGTTCATTGTGTAGATATACATTTAACATTTTTTTACAAGATCCAGTATTTTTTCCCTGGCCAAGATCTTGAACTAATTTTAAGAAACTTTGTTCATATTGGCAAACTTATTTCTTTTACTGGGAAACGTATGATGGTTCCAGTTTGACAGATGGGCTATGATGGCAATGGTATGGTAATAGATAAGATCCTATTCTATATAGGAGTTGACCTGTCACTGCTTAGAAGGAATACTTTGGGGTGGGGAGTATGTGTGGTTCATTAAGGTTACTGTAGCATGTTATTCAATTAGAGTAAATATTTTAATAAGCACAAAAATGAGTATTTGTGCTTTTGCCTTTGACATTTGCTGAACAACTTTTAAAACAAAAGCCTTGGCCACTTGTCAGTATGAAATATGAGTTATCACTTTTCATAAACAAGACAGTGGTGATTCTAGATATGGTGGTCTTGTTCCAACAGAGGCAATAATTTTCCATTTTCTTCAAATTTAGTATGTTTTCCAATGGTTCTGGAGTTTTTTTCAAATATTCTCTAAGCTGTTGACTAGAATTTCTGCATGCTATGGAATAAATAATATTTTCTATCTGACTCAGGGATACATTTCAGCTATAGAAAATTGACCTGTTAAACACCCACAGAAAAAAAAAAAGGTATCATTAAAAGCTCACAATTCTCTGCTCTAGGTAGCTGCAGTAACTATGGTACTGTTGTACACATAACACTAAAGGTACATTGTAATAATCCCTGTGGAACGGCAAATGTAGAATTTTAATGATTCCTGCTTTATTTAGGTTGTAAAATGCTTTGGGATAGGTATCCTTCAAGATGAAAGCCAGTACAGAAATATAAGCTATTGCTATTATTCTTTGAATTAATCATTACTTGCTTTCCCCTCCAGAGTGATGCAGAAAAACATCTTAACATCTATTTCACTTGCAGCCTGAAAAAGAAAAGAAACCTTCCTCTCATAGGATAAAGAAAGAAAAATATAAAGCTGCTTCAAAACTGAAAGAAAGAAAATCAGTTCCATGTTGATACATATAGCTTTCATCCTTCATTTCTTGAAATTTATATTCATCTGAATTTTGGAAAGAGAATGACCGATGAAACAGAAACAAGTCCTTGGTTATTAAATATCTGCTAGGACAGATTCTGAATGGGTAATGTCTGTAAGCCCCTAAAGTAGGATAACTGAGGAGAGAAACTCTACTACCCAGTTAATACGGCTAGTGAGAATGAGCTGCTACCATAGTGTACAATAATTATGGCAATCAGGATGCAGACCCTCACTTAATTAAACTTCATTTCAGTGTGTGAGCAGCAATACATTTAATCAAAATAAAGGTAGAAAAGAATTAAAACTAAGCTGGATAACATATTCATGTAAGTGATAATAATATTTATGTATATGGACACCCTTAAAATTCACTTTTAAATCACTCAAAGGGGATCCTGTTTCCAATGTGCACTGGCACACACACAGTTAGATATATGTATCAGTGATCAATGGTATGTAAAGCAGCCTTTGTTTATTTGATTTCTGTATCAGAAAATAAAATTAGAGTCACAGAAATTAGAGAATCAACAATGAGGAAGGGACATCATGTTTATATTACATCTTGTGAGAGAGGTGGTTTTCAAGGTATCCTGATGGACAGAGGATCCTGGTCGTTGATTTTATCTGAGATACAGATCTATAAATATAGGTCAATCAATCAGTGATTAAAAAAAAACAACGTAAAGGAAGTTACAGCAGTGGAAACCAATTGGCTATAGTTACGTCACTGAAGAACTTCTGAACCGTGGTCCATTCAGTCACACAGATATATATGTTGTACTTCTTGCAAAGTTATAACAGAATCAGAATTTCTGTTATACTGTCTAAATGGGCCTCACTCCCTCCTGTCCCGGACCCCACTTAGATCCCACTCTTTAATGGGTGCTTAGAGCAGGCACTTCACACTCTGTATACAGTGTAGGAATGCACCAAAATTGCCAGTTCAGTACACACTCCTGGCTTTCTGTAAACACTTTGCTGGCTACTAATATCTTCTTTATTCCTTCTTGAGAGCTTAAACATGTGAATCAGTATGTTATTTACTACAATAAAGGCAGAGCTGTCTGTTAAATTAACAGAGCAACTCAACCAAGAATCCTGTAAAAGCTGCTTATCCCTGCTTTCCATACAGCTGAGCTCCAGCTAGTGTGAGTTCGGCCATTTCAATTCCATGCTGTTCCATGAACACTGCCTAAATGCTGTGCAGTTATAGATGGTTACTGTATTAATTTGAATTTTCCCCCTCTTCAGCCAATCATTTAAAGCAGCACCTGGTAATTGAATATGTGTTTATTTCCCCTCTTTGTCTTCTTTAACTTTCAATAATCACTTTCCATTACTGCCTAGAGATACAAGCAGTGTCAATGTGTCTTAAGTACCTTGTCATAAAGCTAAATCCTTTCCCCATTGCTAATCAAGCCTAAAACTGGGTTTTCCTAGATTTGGGGAGGCCTCAAACATACAGAGATGCTTTATCCAAAACCACACTTAAACCTGAAGGCTGGAAGGTTTTTTAAATCCTGTATAAATTTTGTCATGCTATTTCTATTTTGCATCTGAAGGAAAGAGGCAAAAGGCAGGCACTTGACTTGAAGAGGTTTCTATTGAGAAGTGGAAAAGAAGGAATTTAAAAGATGGTAGCCATCTCCCCGTCCTCTCCTTACTAGCAGCCATAATTTGATCACAAAAGACACACTAGTCAGAGAGGACATGTAAATGCAGACTCAAGTATGAATGACAAAGCAAATCTATTCTCAAAAGTTGCCAGTATTGTCTCTGAAGAGACTTTTTGTGATTTCAGCCTTGTGGGTTAAATGCTCAGTTGGTGTGTATTGATGTAATGTCATTGACTCTAATGGAGTCAAGCTGAACCAGATGAGCCGAGGATCCGAACGTCTGTCACAGTTTACTGAACCAGACTCTTTGTGCTAAAAAGTGCCTTTTTATTTTCATAAAGATGTCATGTCTAGCAGGAAATCTCAGTTCTTCCACTGGAGATTTTGTGTTTCTCAGGTATCTCCCGTCTTGCTGAGGTTGGCTGATGCCTTGTTAAACAGCGCGTGAAACCAGTTGGACAAGAGAACACAGTCAGCACAGGGGAGAATTTCCATCAGATCATCACAGCTTGCTGGCTTTCTAACATCATAAACTCCACGCTTCCTAGACAGCTTCCCCAGGGAACTGCACATCCAAAATCCTTTAAACATCGCAAATCTAAACGAAGAAAGATAAGCTGTTTGCTCTTAAAAATGATGGGCCTAGCAGAGTAACTCCCAAAGACTTGGGTCTGTGTCTGCAAGCTGAAAAATTAAGATGTTGCTCTAATAATATCAGTGCATGGGTCTATAGTCCACCTCTCTCTGAGACAGTCATGTTACTATTTTATCAAGGAAGGTCTTCATTATGGATTTTGCAAGTGTTTGAGGTTAATTGTGAAAATGTCAGCAGAACAGCTGAGTGACCCAATCAGAGAGGACTTATTTTTGCAGTGGCTAAATGGACCTTAATGGTAGTTTACCTGGAACAGAAAGAAAAATGTTATCAGTTTTTGTTACTTTGTAAAGAACCTTACAATATTTAGTGTTGGAATACAACAATTTGAGACTCTCATGTCTTTTTCCTTTTACCTTTTTATTTTCTTTTCAAGGTGGTTGCAAAAAATTATCCTGAAAGAACATTTAATCCAAGCAGACTTCAAGACTCCAAAGTCATAATCTAAAGGGAATCATACAGACATCATTATTTTAAACCTCTTTTTAAACCTAACCTCTCTTTCATACCCCCCCAAGCAAAAAACCCCAAAAACCAAAAACCCAAACCAACTGATTAAAAAGGCTTGACCCATGACATTTGAATGCTTGGTTTTGGTGCTTTTTTCATCCCAGATTAAGGAGTATTCCTTCAATGCTACGCAATGATCGGGCTTTTATGACACTCTCAGAACTTCTAGGGTAAAGATTTTTGAAAGACTTCATGGCTGAAATCTATTTGCACTGTTCTGATCATCCAGCATACTTTGATTTCTTGTGACACTATGTAGAATTCATCAGCTAAAACTCAGAGCAGGGAGAGAGGGCAGTGGATCAGCATTTAGTAAAACAGATTGCAAACTTTTAGGTCCATTCCACAGGCATGATCCAGTTCTGTTTATGTAATGCATATTCTAGAATCCAAGAATTCAAGCTATAAATCCTGTAGAGCATGGAAATGCCAGTGGAATCTCTTTGTTGTGTTTTCCAGTGCAAACCCTGTTTAACACTGTTTAACAGGAGAAGGTAGGAAGTTTTGGAATTTTTTGTTTCAGGTAGAACCCTAAGAAGTACATCAGTTTTAGTTCTACAATTCACTGTGGGAATTTTAGGTTTGACAGCTCAGCTTGGCCTAGGCAGTGTTCTTGATGCAGTTAGCTGTCATTTACAAGTGGCAAGTCTCTACTGGTTTTCTCAGCAGATGTTAGCCACCAAAATCACAGCTGCTTAGGCAACTTGCTTGGATAGAAAAAGAAACATGAAAATGAAAACACGTTTATAATTTTCTGGCAAGCAGCTCTCTCATGTGAAATCTGCAATTCTTAAGTCCCAATTCTTGTGAAGCAGCTCCCTGTCCCCAGACATCACAACCAAGGCTTGCAGTGCACGTGTAAAGTGCTGGCCATGATGCAGGTACAGTGCACATACTCAGGTACCAATCAAGGAGTTGTAGAAGGCAGGCAGATGGAACGCACTGTACTCTTTTTGCCTTGTTCAAACCGTGAAACCCAACAGACTGGCTTCCTAATCTGCTCCCTGGAACTATTCCTTATCTCCTTTTTTACAAGACAGGGGCGGGGTGCTGTGCAGTGTGAACCCTTATCACTGGCAGTGACCCCGGTTGCAGGATAATTGCTTGTTGCTGCGTGAGCGTTACAAATCCAACTGCACGGATGGAGCTCGGCTCTTCCTGCAGGGGAGCTGCCGGCTCCTGCTCCTTCAGCTGGAGGAGCAGATCAGCTTTTAGCAACAAAGACAAGGAAATAAGAAACGGTTCTTAATTTTTTTAGGAGGACATAATGATATTACTCATCAGCTAATAATGACAGTGTTTAAGCTCCCTTTTTGCACCTAGAAGAAAAGCATTTACTCAAACTAGTAATTATCGTTCATATAAAGAGCTAAACTAACTACCATGGATGAGTGTGATGTAGCAAGCCCTAAAGAATGAGAAGACTGCATCATAAACAGAAGCAGAGAAACAGACCTTTCTTGCTTTATGAAACTGTTCATAATTTAAAAATTTATTTGTTTCTCAAAGCTATTTCAGAAGAATGAACTATAGTGGAACAACTAGATGTTACTTTTATCCATCAGAAAGAAATTCCTAGAAAACCTATACATCTTCTTACGATCATCTGAGGCAAGAATATTTTAAATACATTCAGAAAAAAATTCATTAAGGGATATCTGTGGTTTAATATTAGTCATTTATAAATGTCATTATTTTTTTCCTTATCCTCTCCTTTCAGAAGTCCTATTTATTTGAATACAGATCAAAAATGGTATTTTGTGAGTATTTAATGGCTAGTCTGCTAATTCAAACGATGAACTGCAAGAGCCTGACAAACTAAAAATTATTTATCCAGTGCAGAAATGAAGTTACTTTATGGCCAGAGAGTAAAGGATGAAGTCCATCAGCTAATTTATAGAGTGCGTATACTCCACAAGTTTCTTCTGGTTAACAAACTAATACTATACTCTTAGAAATATATAAAATTTTAAGTAAAAAAGGAACCCCAACATATATATATATATACAGAAATATTTGTGCATATAAACGGAATGAACTTTTAAACTGTACTCTCTCTGTTTTCAATGAATAACTTAAACCTTCTCTGATCAAGCATACATGCAAATCACTGACTATATATTCAGCTTCAGAAAGAAATTGCAAATTGAGCATTCATGCCTGATTTTATCTTTTTGGCTATCAGTGAACACTTTAAAAATCCTCCTAGTCCTTTAAGAAAGAATTGCAGAAACCAAAGTTGTATTACAGAACTGAAACTGATAATTTGGGAGCTTTTAATGTACAAAGAAACAAATCCGATAGAGAAGGAGAGGTGGGGAAAATGCTAAATAAGGATAGACATACCAATATAGATAAAAGACTAACAGTCCTATCAGAATTAATAAGGATTCTAAAGTAAAATGCAGGAATTTTGAGGAAGCAAACACAGGGTAATATGGATATTATATTTACTTATAGCTGTGACAGTTCTTATGCGTATAAGAAATAAGCTATACACAATTTAACTGACTTTTATTGATGAAGTAATTTACTTCAAATCTCCCTTGTTCGTTCAGACTCATACCAAAGTATCTCTAACCAGAATCATTACTTAGAAGGTGGAATAAATACTTTCTATTAATTTGTTTTATTTTATCAGAATGAACATTTCCTCTGCTAACATGGTCATAAACATCACATTTATAAACTAGTCTTAATACTTTGTAATAAACTACAGTCACATTATGTAAATAGTCCCTACGATGATATCTGAAAATACCCCCCTTGCAAAACCAAAAAATAAATCACTTTTTCAGGTACTTAATGACTATGCTGGTATTCTAAAGACCATAGTTTATTTCCTCACAGAGATGTTATAGTTTTCTATTTTCTACACTGAGAATAACTCAATGTTTTTGAAATTATTGAAACAGAGAATAGTGGTTAAAGGAGAAATATGATTCTATGCATTGCCTTTCACCACAGTTCCCGGTTACAGATCTGATTCAGAGTTACTGAGGTCATTGGTGGCTGGTCCATTGACCTCATGTTTCATTTCTTTCCTAAATGTTTCTTTTCTTGCAGCTTGCCATTTCTGGTACTGTGTATGGTAACAAAGACAAATGACACATTCCTGCCTTCTTGCCCTCTGAGTTTAGCAGTCCATGAAGCAGTTGCCCCATTCCCAACCACCTCAAGGTGCTGTATCTATTGGTCACTGAATTGATTACTCATTGGTTTTCCTGTCACTGTTCCTTATCCATCAGCAGAAAGACAGAAAATACTCCTCTCTGTACGTGGCACATGCAATAAACTGTAAAGATAGGACCATACTGGTGAAATGATCATGGCCAGGGATGGCCATGCTCTTTAAGAATTTTTGACAGATTGATACCTACAAGCCCTGAATTTCACAGCCGGAGGGCACGCAGCCCTCTTCTGGCAGTACTTCATAGGAACAGATCATTTGCACCTCCTCCTAAGTAAAGCAAGGTGGCTAAAAATATCTGTTCTTTTCTGTTTGAAAACTGTATGACAACATTTATTGTGTTGTAAGTGGATCCTGCAAAATTGTGTCAGTTTACAGATTGTTTCCGGTCAGGTGAGTGTGAATGTTTGAAACGCAAAATGTGACCAGTGTCACGGGGTGACAAGAGTCACATAACACACTGGTACAATCTTTGAGAATCAAGTTTCATATGCAAAGTGGTCACATTAATACTGATTTCAGAATGAAGTTTTTGAAAATATCCTTCAATGTCTTCTTTCCTCTTCCTGGTTGCACTCACCATAGTAACTTCACCAGCTGTCAAATTTGCAGAAAACAGCACTAAAGGAAAACTAATGGCAAAAGAAGGAGCAAAAATTAAGACAAAGTTCACAGAAAAAAATCATGCAGTATTATTTACTATTGGTTTTCAGTAATTAACAGAAGCCTGTCAAGGCCAATCTGAATTACTCAGTGATTTCCTGGACTGTGGTTGCTTAAACACTAACACTGTTTAATATGGTCAGTATGGAGAACTCACAGCAAAACCCAAGACTCTTTTTTGTTCTGAACTGCAGTTGATATTAAGTAGATGTACAAGGCACAAAAGCACTCTGTTTCTACATAATTGGAGGGATGCTGTATAAAATTGTAAAACATGGTCAGAGAGATTAATTAAGCCAATATGCAACAGTGACCCCAGTTTGCACTCTCTGCTATGAATCCTGCTGTTGTAAAATGTCAGATTTTTTAAAAACCACCAAACAGTAAAAGAATAAAAGCTGTGATTGACATGCATAGATCTCAGCTCAACTGTAGTTGTTATCACCATAGTTGTCAGGAAATCCCTCTTGGAGGTCACTGTAGCTGCTGCAGGGATAATTTCACTCTTCATGGAGGCCAGCAGACCCTTTACAAGCGACACAGCAACTGATTTCAGTAACGCAGCAGCTACCTGCTTTCCTCAACATATAATTTGCAGCATTTTATCTGCTGTAATGTGCAGCAGATTAGCAGCCAGACAAATGAGCGATCTACCCAGTTGAGCAGGGATGAATAATTGACAGTTGGAACTATAACCAAAAAGAAGTAATTTTTTTCTCATCAGATCACTCAGATTCACAAAGCTGTCAGGAAAGAAAAAATCTGAAATTTTAAGTAGAAAATTATGCTATGCTCTCATAAAGGAAGAGTGTTTGTGGTGATAGTATAGCATACCCATGCAGGACTGAGAAAGATACTATTTCATTTACTTCCCAATGGAAAACAGACCCAGGAGTCTTGACCTTTTTTAATACTTTTCTTTTTCTGAACGATTTTTTTTGGGGTCAGTTTTACTCAAATTTTTTTGCTGATTCAGACCATTATAGGGTCACCCTAATGAACAGACTCTATATACATAAGAAGATACAAAATAATCATCATTATTTTACGTTAAATATTCGTTACTCAGAAACATTATCCACCTGAGAGAACACAGGAGTGAGAACAAAGTATGTTTACCTGTGTATTGCTGTAGACACTCTTTGTGGAGACAGTCATAAGTGAACAGGCACATTCTACTTATAAATGTTTAATTTCACCCAGTTCAGCTAATTTAGCTTAGAAGTTACCATCAGGCAGCTGATGAAATATTAATTAGGAATGGCTTTCAATAAGGTTAGGTTCATATTCATGGGAAGTATTTCTTCCTGACATTTTAATTCAAATGACTTCCTACTTGAATATTCTAAAAGGTTAAGATTCACA
Source organism: Ptilonorhynchus violaceus (assembly GCA_013397565.1). Classification (NCBI taxonomy): domain Eukaryota; kingdom Metazoa; phylum Chordata; class Aves; order Passeriformes; family Ptilonorhynchidae; genus Ptilonorhynchus; species Ptilonorhynchus violaceus. The sequence goes on along the minus strand of VZRJ01003181.1, from coordinate 1,609,705 downwards.
CATGAGTGCAGGGATTCCAACAGCAATATTTACTATATTTAATGTTTCTGTTTATATGAATGCACAGTAAGAAACAAATCTATGCACAAGATATTTTATTGCTGTGTCAGATAAACTTCAAATCACAGAGTAGTTTTAGGTGCAGTACATGGACCATGCACAAGCAAGCTGTGATGGGCTTAGCAGTAAGATGTTGTTGCTCTTGTGTTTTACAGATATCTGAGGTATAACTCAGTGCATTCATAGTGCTGCCCATTCACACAACTCTATTTGACCACTGATGGAAGAAAAGGCGCTTTTGTTTGAGCTGGCTATGAAGAAGCAATATCTACAAAAAAAATTATTGCAGGTCAGATGTGTGCTGCAACATTTTTTTGTGTGTTTCTGGAAGAAGGAATGGACTACTAAATTTTGTTATTTAATTGACAACATATATGACAATATTTGTCCTTTATATTGCTCAAAGTAAGAGAAATATTTATTTAAGGAGCTTAGAGTTTAAAAGGCATATACTGAGAAGATACAGAAGTTACTGCAACTACCATTTTTCAAAAATTAACATGAACTCACTACATAGTCCAGATAAGAATGATGACTTCCATAACTGGCGTGCATATTACACTGTGCAAAGACATGAGCTTATCAACAAATGGGCATTTGATGTTGACAAAGCACATGGAAAAGCTCTGTGTCCTCTGTCAACTCAGCTCCTAAGCCTTCCCTTGGTCTGTCCATGGTGTTTACTGAACAGCTGAAGGTTATAAAATGCTCTTGGCTATGGCTTCATTCCTTCTTATTTGCAGTAGGCAAACATCTTTATCTAAAACTTGTGCTCATTGTCCGCAGCTGCCCAAAGATCCAGCCTTGCCCCTTTGTCTATGTTTCACCTTCTGATTACAGCTTTTTATACAGTCTTACACTATCAATTCTCAGCGTGCTGATGTTCCAAGGATTATTCCGCTCTTTAGTCCCTTTGGCAAAACCTTACCTCCTTCCATAATTTCCCCTCTAGTTTTCCTTTCTCCAGTGCCTTGAACACGAATACTTATTAGTATCTTCCCCATTTAAGAGCTGCACTCGCTTCAGCATCGAAATGAGGCCCCATTCTCTTAGTTAAGTTTTAAAAATAGAGCCCAGTTTCTTGAGCCCTGCTCAAGGTTAGGATGCAAGCATGGTGGTGATACAAATAACCATCAGAAACAGGGTTGCAGACTTTTTGTGCAAACTCCCCCTTCCACTACCACAGTTCTTCCTAACCAATCTCAAGATTCCTTCCACCTCTCTTGCACGTCCCTAACTCAGCATTTCTGTACCATTTTTGTGTTTGGGTCAGGCCTTTCACCTTGTTGCAATGCATGCTCCTTTAACTCAATTCCGAATGGAGGATTGTACCTTAGTCTTAGTGGTACTCTAGAGTGGCTGAGCAATAGTTTAATCAGTGATATCATTCCTAATTCCTTCTGTGCTACCATACCATTTCTTTAGCTTGGAATGCTGCAGATCCAAGGTCAAACTGGGGTCATGCTGAGACCCGAACCAGTGGGGAAGAAAGCAAGCATACCTGACTGCTGGATGCCTTCGGAGCTGCCAGACGAAAGCAAACAGGATATGTAAATCCACACGCCTGTGCTTATACTCCCACTCTGCCTCAGGAGCAGTTTATTTGTATGTAAAGATCAAGAAGCGCTTTTCATGAGAAGAAAGCTTTCAAAAGAGGCAGCAAGAAGAGTGACAGTGTTAAAGGAAATTTAAATGCACCTTTTCAGTCCCTCTGAATGAAAAACTGGAACTCATGGTTTATTTCCCACCAAGGTGCTATGATTTACTGAGTGTAATTTTGGAGCTGTTTACATTTTATTTCAGTTGATTAGTGTGAGCTACTAAAATATCTCTGCAGTAATCTTATTTCTGCAGATGCATTTATTGATATTCACCAGGTAATTTATGCTAATGCAGAGAACATTTACAGCTGTTCTCTTCCAATACTAGCACTTGCAGATGTTTTGTCAGTCACTTAAAAACACAAGCTGTACAACTAGATTACTTAAATGTTTTAATTAGTACTGTTGCTGAGAAAAAATGGGGAACAACAGAATATATTTTTGCATGATTACTCCAAATAAATTGGTCAATAAACAAAAATCACATCTATGGCTGCAGTAATATGAAGAAATAAATAATCTTCAATAGATCTGTAATGATTTCCACCAGGCTAGGTCCTGATACATAGTATGGTGTCTATAATAAAATTATTGATAGTAATGTGAGATGTCTAGGATGGGAGAAGGACAAACTTGCAAACCCTGCTATCTCAGGAAAAAAGAAAAAATCAGCATTCATTTTATGGTATTGTTTTTGCTCTTAACAGAATCAAATATCATTTTACACTAGCCACAAGTGTTTTTTCCTCTCTTTTACTTTAACTGCCTTTTTAGATCCAGTCACACCACTTGCATGTCAGAACTAATCAGTAGTGAATTAATTACAAACATGGATTTAGCAATTGCTTCTTTGCTAGAATTTAATGTTTGCCTTCCAGTAATCCAGCAAAGGAGTCAGCACCACATTGTTCAGCATATTTCCAAGGGATTAAGAAGAGTTTCATAACTACTGTATTTTTAGTCTTTTGGGTGACTTGTAATTAACTGAAGCATATACTACAAACAGTGCTTTAGCAAAAAGCTTGTAATTTTTCTGCCAAGCCAGTAGCAATTTTAATCTGTTTGAAATCTCTGCAAATATTTTTGCAGGTATTCTGCAAATACCTGTCTGTTTTTGAATGCTGGCAGAAACCCTGTAGATTTATACAGATTGGAAAGCACAGGAAAAACAGAAAACAGCCTCTCACCTGACTGTGATTGCTTAGGGTATAAATGTAAACCTAACCATCCAGTACTTGGGCAATGGTGCATGATTTCTAACTGTAATTTCATTATTACAGATAATGGTAAACAAAATATTTGGGATAGTAATAGTCTGTTAATCTACACAGAAAAGAAAAAAGGATCATGCTGAAACAGAGAGACTGCCAAGGTACAGGCTGGTAGTGAAGTTATACTCAAAGGATTATTTCATACAACCAGTGACATCTCTAAAAAGGTGGTAGACCTTGTCCAGTTTCAGAAGAAATGGAGTTCTGCTCTCTCTGGAATTGCCATGACTTGGCAAGGAGTTTTGGGAGCACAGGAAAAAGCTGCTATCATGTGTACATCAGCACAAACTTGCTACCATTACACAAACAGCTCTTGGAGGTTAGCTGAAGAATTGGAAGAGACAAGGCTGAGGTCCCAGAGCATTACTGACCCTACAGCTTCAGAGAGGACACAGCTCAGAAGTGGACTGCAATTTTTTAGTAGGGTGTTTTGCTGTTTGACACACCTTCTTTAAAAACATGCTCTCAGCTGACTGAGCAGTGTGTTCTGTGGGTTTCCTTTAAGAAAGAGAGCAGATAGTTCCCCATCAACTCCATTAACTATCTTAATTTTGCAGCCTCTCTCTAAAACCAGATTTTAGAGTAGAGGGTTATCAAATAACTGGTCCGTTGGAAGTACTTTTATCTAAACCCCATTATTTATAGGTTGATTTCTGTCCTGATGCATCTTTTTACACATAGGTGTTACGTGTTTTGGTATTTTTAATCTAATTTCAATGGGAAGAAAAATGTCAGGGATATTAGAACTAAGAAGAACCAAACTCAGAAATCAGCTCGTGTCAGAAAACTACCTACCTGCTTTTGCAGTTGAACTTATAACAGATAAAAAACAACTTTGGGAGCAAACCAGTATGGAGGTAAAACACTCTCTACTGTTCCACTTTCTGGAGTTAATAAACAAAGAAAAGAAAGATGGAGGTTATAATTGCTGCTATTTGCTTTCTTTAGCTGGCATAATGTTAACCAATGGATGGCATCAGAAATGACTGTTTGGCCATGAATACTTTTGGCCAACAGTATCATGGCTTATTGAACAAAAAATGCAGTCAAGATACAAATTGGGCCAGATCATCAAGCAGCTGTAGCTACAATAACACCTGCCAGCTGAATGTTGTGCCCAGTATTTCTATCTGATTTATACCAAATAAAAATCTCTAATTGAATTTAATAGGAGCCCTTTCCTTTTATGTAAGATTGTAAGCACAAATAAATGAAGTTAAACAGAAGGTTGTCTTCTTCAACACAGGGGAAATGTAAGTTCTGCAGCCTTGCTTTGCAAGCAGGTAGACAGATATTCCTATTTAAATTACTTAAAGTGAGGATTTCTGGCATAGGGAAGTTTGGGGGTCTGGAAGACCAAAGCAGAGTACTGATAGAACTAGTTTAATGCTTTTAAACTGAATATATTCAAATACTTTGACTGGATGCATTCTTTTACTTTGATTTCAATAAAAAAAAGAGGGAGTAAGATGTTCTTTTCAATTTTTATGCAAAGTGTGCTGAGGGGCACAAAAGTGTAACGGGCCATTATGTTTGTTTTAAACTCATGTGAACAATATTAATATGAAATATCAAAGATTTTTCTCTGAGGTTTTTGTAAGACATGGGCAAAGGTTTATCATGTGAAGCTGCATACAATATTTCTTTCTGAATAGTACTGTGAATTATCACTTTGAAACTAAAGCTCATTAGAAAATATTCAACTGTCTCAGTCTAGAACAGGAATATTTTTTCCTATATTCACTTAATATATTGCCTACTGCTGATTGTTAATTTTAAACATACAACTAATACTATAATACTTGAAACTTTTTTTTCTTCTTTCTTATCTGCTGCATCCCTACAGTGTACTCTGTTCATCACATTGCTAGGAGAGGCAGACAAACTCTGTTTTATCTTCCCTTAAGTCTGTTTAAAGCCTAGGCCTAGAGTGTGGTCGGAGAGTTTAACACTGAGCATGGGAGAAACAGGGGGACAACACAGGGACATGGGAGCACCAGGGGTCTCCAAGAAATGAGGAAGTGTCTGGCAAAACAGGCTCACTTGTCCTGTGAAACAGGGGCTGTGATAATTTGCCTGCCCAAGCATCCCTCTCCTATGGTTTATTTTGAATTCAAGTCTGTTACGCCCCAGAACCTTGGGGTAAACCAAGGGGTAGGCGCAAAGAAAAATTCAACCAAAATTTCCAAAGATGTAAAGAAAAACACACAAAAGTTTACTGGCAGAACTATAGAAAATTAGGGAACATTGGCAGAAGAGTAAATGGAACACAACATCACTTTTCCCCACATAAACTTAACTCATTAAACACAGAAAAACCTTATAGCACATTCAATGTTATGTTCCATGAAAAGAAAGTTAGAAAAAGAAAGGGAGAAAAACAGGAAGATAGGAAAGATATAGAAAAACAGGCATAGCTACCAACTCCTGGGTTCCAGCAAGGTGACGCTCCAACGTGGAGGCATGGTGAAAAGCGAGAAATAGCTACCTGGTGAGGGGTTCTTAAATCCTTGGCCCTGCTCCCTGGGTGGGACCTCTCGTGTCTGGGCCACTCAGGGGTGGGTAAGGTGACACCGAGGGGCTGTCTCCAGTGTTCCTTGATTGACGAGGCTGGGGGGGGCATGGGGACGGGGTGCTGCCCCGCCAAAGTGGGGCCCAATCTGCCCCCTTCCCCACAATTCCAAGCTCCTCAAGATGTCTCAGAACAGGCTACATCCCACCTCTGACAAAGTCTCATTTATTTGGTAGGTTTTAAGGCGAAGCGTTAGTATTTAGTGGGTTTGGTTTTTTTCTTTTCTTTGATTTGCTTGCTCAGGCATTTTCTAACCTCCATGGAAAAGCTGGAGAGGACTCGTTTTAGCTAGAGACTGCTCTTCAGGAAGACATTCCTTGCTTTCCAATTGTCTTTGATCTAAGAGACAAGTAGCATAGCTGCTAGTGTACAACGACCCCTATACAAAAGAGTTACATAAGCTTAATAAACTTTGAATAACCCTAAACAGAATTTATAAGTGCATATTTATTCACAGACTTCTGCTTTATGCATTATCAGTGTGAAAAATCTCAACTTTAAAGAAATATATATTGAATTAAGATGCATATTTTCATTAACATCCATTGCTTTTCATTCTTTAATATTAGATTTGTGCCATACTAATGTGGATACATTTGTGCTTGACACTAAATTCCTGTAACCCTTGATACAGTAGATTAAAGGTCTGGCTATGTAATATTTCTGAAAATCAGACCTAGTTATTTTCCTTTTAAAGGAAGGGATTTATAAAATGGGAAATGTGACTATTTTAGGAAGTATGGAATAGAATATGAAGCACTACAAACAATTAGGCAAGTATCTGTGTGGGCTTGAGGGAGAGAGACCTGGGGCTGAGCCATAAGTAAAAGCAAGTCAGATTACAATGCTTTGAGCTGGGTTTTTTGAAGTTTTTTTTTTATTTTGAAATTCCTCTATTTGGTATTTTGAATACCTCTATCACTATTGTGATTCCTGTCAGTGACACACACCAAAATATAAATGACTTAGAAGATGTTTATATCAAGTTTAAATGTCTAAAATATAGCTTCATTGGATTCTAATTTTATCATGAAGTTCACAGGCTTGGAATTTCATGAATTCTTCTTTTGGCATTTTGGTTCAAAACCATGTTTTGGCAATGAAAATGATTCTACTTTTATTCTTGTTAGTATGGCCCCTATTATATCACCTGGTTGTTTTATTTTTCACACGAAAAGCTTGAAGAAAATCAGCAAAAGTCATAGAAGATGTCAAATAAAGCTTCATGGGAGGAAAGTAATTTCAATGTCCTATTAGACAGGTAAGACATCCTGAAACAATATTTCACTGATTTGAAAAAAAAAAAAAATACAATAATGGATAGCGCAAAATGTAAACTAGTAAGAGCAGTCAAGAATTCTTTACAACTGTTCACAGTGAAAAGATGTTGCTGTGCTAGAAGACATTGAGGCAGTGAAAGTTTCCTTCTGACTGATTATTCTGCCTTGTGTATTTGTATCACCTGCTATTGTCTGTGGCTTGTAAGGACCTTAGAATTGCTGTGTTTTCTCTGAATATTTCTATGCTCCACTATTGATGTGCCCAAACTATTTTGAATCATGGTAGTCTTTATCTAACGTGATAGTTATTGTGCCTTTGTGGCTGGAAAATTGTTGCTGTATTACCCAATCTTCAGCATTCTTCCAGGAGGGTGATAAATTTTGCTGTCTTGAAATGGGCTTTCTTTTCTTTTCTGTCCCTGTCATTGGACTATTCTCTAGAAGTATAAAATGCGGCACAAATCTCTTCCATCCTTTTTCCTCTCCCTTAAAGATCTTGGCATGGCTTTTTGTTTGTTTGCTCTGATCTTGTACAATATGAGATTAAGCATGAAAACAAGGGTACTACTGGAGATTGGTACTACTGAAGGCACAAATAAGTGAAGCCCTAATTTAAATTAACAATTTTGGAAATGTTCCACTGTCTCAGGCAATTTTTTTAACTCTGGCACGAACATTGGTAGCTTTTTTTCTGATGCTTATTGATGACTCCTAGCTGGCATTTATGGAATTCTGCAGTAGTATTTTGCACTTACTCACTTCTCATGTAAGAACATCAAAGCAGTTTGGAAAATAATAAGTGTTATATGAATTCTGTAGCTTAGACAACCAGAGGAGCAAGAGAATGAATGATTGGATCAAGTGTCTGAGCAATTCTACAGCAGAGTTAAACATACAATTAAAAAATCGCAGCTTCTGCTGTATTTCAAAAACACAAGGCTACACAGAGATTGTGAGGAAGCTCAGAACAAAACAGGTATGCCAGGAGATGCTAAATTAATGCAGAACAGGCACCACAGGTATCTACTGAAGTCTATTGTTTTGAATGCAACCACTTGACTATGAATGACATAAAAAATCCTTATAATTGTCTCTAAATGCTAAAACTTATTTGTTTTGAGATTTTTGAAAGAGTGTGCTTGGTTTGAAATTTCCTATCTGATGCAAGGAAGAAACAAGATTACACTTTGATAATTTGCTCATTTGTTTGATGATTTTCTCACAAACTTTAAATTAGATAACATCTTCAATCCCATTTTGAAGTTCCTTGATCTTTAGCTACTGTGCTAATCCCTTCCTTTCTTCTGTTTGCTTTATTTGCTAACACTGCCAACTAGTTTCTTAATCTGTTTGTTATCCAGAAGCTGATGCAGGAACATTGCTACATCTCTGACTCCTCAAAGACTCCTGACAAGAGATAGTAGGTTCTGCTGAGTACCAGCAGACCTGAGAGTGACACAGACAGAGCTGTGTGTGACACAGACAAAGCCATCACTCTTCCACTGACCAAGAGTAGTGGGTATGCAACTATACGCAGATAAATTTTATTTGCTGTAAGAGGACTTTTTTAACCTGGGCATCTATTAGTTGATGTCAATACACTTCAGTTGCACGGGGATGGCACTTTATACAGCAGCAAGATTTTCAGGTGGTAACATAATTACAGAAACAATTAATCAGCAGCATAATAATAAAAATTGTGTGCTGTACAGCTCTGCAGCTGCAGTGTGAAATACACAAGTGTCTTCTCTCAGCAGATCACTCCTGCCAACACTGAGGCCTTGATGTGCACTAACCATCTCAATATGTCTTCATCATTCCAGCATTAGGATGGATTATCCTCACCAAAACCACAAATGTTTGAATATTTGGTACATGCTGTTAGAAGTATTCACAGCCAACAACTCTTAGATTACATCTTTGTTTGTTTTCTACCTTGTCCCTTTTAATCCAGCATTTGACTCACTGAAAATACATTATGGAATTACTTAAGTGCAATTACCCTTTGATGCCTATTAATCAAACAGTCCCGGGAAAAGGGACCATTCCTTCATCAGCTTTCAAAATCCACGGACGCTGCCCTTATAACAAGTATGGCTGAGTCATTGTTATGTACCTCAATGGAGCTGCGAACCTCAAACTGCTAAGGACACTTGATGGCCAAACCCCTACACATTGAGGAATGGATGGCATCCACTCTTTCCACTGCAGGAGTCTGTGGTGTAAATACCGCAGGTCAAAAATTTCTTGTGGGTAATTTCGCATGCACTGGTGCCAGCCTGTGGAGTTCAACCCAAACACTTTGGCAGAGCTCAAAAGGAGAGGTAATGTAGTGCTGAAGAAGTGGGACCCTAACACTGACACTTCTCTGTAGAGAAAACACATTTCTATTTTTACAATTACAATAAAAATACATGCCCTGTAGGAAAGACTTGCTATGGAGTCTAAAATACCTTTGCATTCAGGGGAATCTGATTAATTTATTTTTTACATAATTTTGAGTTGGTTGGTTTCAATATGGTTGCTTATGTGAGTATATTTCTATCTGAATATAAAAGGTTTTAGTCACTATCATATATTTGTGATTTTAAAGTAATTATGAGGAATCAAGGCACAGATAGATTAAATGAGTTGAGTGGAGCCTTATTTCAAAAAATGAATTCCTATTATTTAAAATTTCTACTCTATTTCTGCCTCATTTCTACTATGTGAAATATTCAACCTAATGAGAATGTAAATTGATTCTTTAGTCTGCTCACATATAAGGCACTGGAAAGCATCACACTTAATTTTACTGCTATTTATATGTGCCCTCCAACCAGAACATCCATCTCTGTGCTTGATTACCAGTACCCAGAACTCTTGGCATGCATGCTCTGGAGCTCCAGAACAGATGCTAAGCCATCTTCTTTAGTGTGTGCTGGGATGTGCCGATGATCTCCCACTGCACTGCTCTGTGAACACTCTCCCTACCCTGAGAACTCCCTTATGTTTTCCTAGCAGTTTCAGAAAAATAAAAAGATGCTGTCTACCAGCTCCTGCCAGCTGCTTGCTGTTGCCTCAAGACATAACTGTGTAGACAAAATCCACAACGGCCTCAACAAACAGAAGGTGGCTCTTCTTCTGTCAGCGTCTTACTCTGAAACAACTTAAAAAGCTTCTCCCACATGAGGAATAGCCCTTTATACACCAGTTTACAGAGATTCTAATTTCAGAAATTGTAATGAAAAGCTAGGAGGATAAAAGATCTTGCTGGCCACGGAGCATTAGATTTCTGCTCTCGTATCATATGCACACATCATCTTGTGCAACACTGGAGTTAACACCACACCTGCACTGGGGGTTCAGCTGGGTGACTGCATCAAAGGTGACCATTGCAATCATTTAGTTTGGTCACTTACTCGACTTCAGCCACAAAATTCCCTCCAGTGCTCATTTTATGAATACAAAACCTTGTTCTAAACCTTTTTTTTTTCCCACATTAATGCTTCTGAAGCAAAATTTGAGGTGATAAGTGGAAAGAGTGTGATTGGCATGTGGATGGATATATCCAATGAAAAGAGAATGAAGATAATTAACAGGTAGTTAGTTGCATATGCAAGGAATCATGTCTGTGTTCATGGCAATATGTTACAATCTCTTGCAATTTTTGCAGTACTCCAACTACATTTTGCTTGAAATATTAGGGCGTTTGATTTACAAGGTCGTGATCAGTCTCAGGTGTGACTTACAATGGAGCTTATGCTCCTAAAACACTTGTTTTGAAAGGATCACACCAGCAATATACTTATATTGGAATTAGAGGAATTTATGATCTCCTTATTATAGGTAAGCATTAATTTTGCTCCAGTGGGGCTGAAGTATCAAGCAAGGTGCCCCATTTCTTTTGCTGCCTGTCCCTTTCCCACCTGAATGCCATGCTATCCTATTTCCTGGGTAAAACAGACTCTCCCTCTTCCCCCATTTCCCTCAGATTCCTGTGAGTTTACAGCACAAATTCTTGCCTCATTTTATTTTTGCAGTTATTCTCAGAAACAGCCACTTACCTCAAGCCTTCGCAACTGACTTCACGTGTTTGCATAATACAATACAGTACGTAAATGTCTGGAGCCTTGTGAGCTGTATGTTCACCTCATATTCTCAGTCAGTGTGACCAGAAATCTATATTTCTTTCCCTCCATTGAGAGGAATTGCCAGGCTGCACCAGGGAAAGGCAGGGACACGTCCACGAAGCAATGCCTGGGCAGCTGTCATGATATGCTTCCTGTGATAAGGTGGGAGCTTGGAAGGGTGACAAAATCTCTGAGCAACAGCGAATATTACTCAGACAGAGCAGTGGCAGAGTGTGGTTGTGGCTTGGCCTGCAGCTGGGGATGCTGCGGAGGATGGGCCAGCCACATAAGGGACCGAGGAGCCAGTGGGGCCAGGAAGCCCAGGTGTTGTATTAAGTGAAGGCTCCGAGGTCCAGGATCTCCCCCTGGATTGTGGTAAGGAGGAAGGTCTCTCCCACCCAGGCTCTTTAGTGATATGTTCCCCTATTCAGTTGGTTTATCCCTGTTAGTTATTCAATCTATGTTCTGTATATGGTTATATTCCAGAAAGTTCCCCCTCATTCGAAGCCCTGTTGGCTTTGTTCCCCTGCTTCTCCCCTCGCCTACCCCTATTGGTTTGTGTACTGTTACCCCGCCTTTTCTCCTCCCCCTGACCCTAATGTGATTGGCCCTCAGTGTTTTTTCCGCCCCCATTTGTTTCAGTATATAAACCCTTGTCACCACTTTGTGTTCAGCTCTCCTTCCCTGACCCTCCAAGAATAAACACCTTCTCTGGAACATCATAAGGAGAGTCCCCCTCCGACTCTTTATCCCCGTCTTAAGGCATTGACTGTGTGACTGCCTGCGCAACCACCTGCATGGGTGGGATTAGCGGGTGTACGTGTGGTGGCTTCACAGCCCCCCCGGAGTTACCGGCTGCAGGTGGTAGCCGGCACCCAGGATAGCAAGGCTCAGGGAGCCTTGGAACCTGCAAGGGACTCCAGGGAAGGCACGGCACTGTACCTTTTCCCACCGGCTGTCGCACACCACACCGAGGTACCATCGGACCAGCGTGAGGCTTCCGGGAGGTTGCGGGGGTCATACCATCTAGCCGAGCCACGCTCTGCAACAGCAGAGAGGCATTTTCCCAAGGATGGCATTAGCCAGGATCCCTTGCAGTGAGTAATTTCTGCCTTAATGTGCTACCATTGCTTAGGATCTAAAGAAACTGTCTGGTTTAATTGGACATCTATTAATGAAGGCAGATTTCTTCATCTTTGTCCAGGTTTAATTCTGGATTTTGTGAAATGAGAATGCTGCCAGAGAATTAGCAATTTCAAAGTTCCTGTTCGGATAATGAGAAAAAATATGACTCAAAATAATTTATTGAACTTCAAATATATTTCTCCAATCTTGAACTTTATCTTACTATCCACACTACTTCAATTTGCCTTAAATTAAGAAAAAAAATTAAAGTTAGCATAGTTAACTTTTTTATCATTTTATTTGGGACACAACTTGTTATTCACAATGCTGGTCTGAAAATGAGTTACCGCTATTACAATTTTTCTAAAGCATTTATTTGCATTAACTTGAAAAATGAAGTTATTGTAATATGGTTATATAATCAATTTACATTACTGCAAAGAACATTGTTGAGTATGCTTCCTGACTTTAGGAATAATAAATAAATGCAATAACCATAAAATGTATTAAAGGCCTAAGATATTTTGGTCCTGAACAAGCTTAAATATATGGTTAACTACAAGTACCAGAGTGATGCATTGAAATCACAGTAATGATGTCCACATACAAGGAAAAGCTATTACATGCATTAGTAAATCATTCTAGAATTGATTTTTCATTTCAGGCATTTTTGTTTTGTGAAACATAAGGGCTTACAAACTGATTCATTTAAACTGTCCTGGATTTTCTTATTATCTTGAGTTATTCACAACACATGAAGTTTGAACATCAGTTCAATTACCTGCAATGTTAAAACAGCTGAAGACTGGTAGATCTGTTTATATTTATACTTTTTTTAGTCAATTTTAAAGACAGAATCCTGTCTCCGTTGAAATAAATGGATTTAGTTTTTTTCTTTTTTATTTGCCTCTGGTTTTTGCTTATGAGCTGTATTTATATTTGAGTTGAACATCTATCTGTGTCTTGGACAGCAGAGAACAGGTTCTTTCTAGCCTCCCCCTCTCCTCACCTGCTCTTTGCCTGCCTGCTTTGCTAAATCAGGACATGGCATAACAATACTCACATCGATTTACAGGGATGCTGTTCTCCACAAGTGATAAAGCGCATCCCACATTAGTCTAAATGTCTTGGCCTCTACGTCTATATTCACTGATGGTAAGGGCAGTAAATTTAGTTTTGAGGGCAGCCTAAGGGCTGTTTCTACAGGAGAGACTGGTCTGACTTATCCACCATCAGCTGCTGTGCTTGGACTGAACAGGACAACCCAGGGGGACAGGGCGGAGGTTGGAATGGAATCCCTATTTCACCCTCTCCCATTTCTGTGTCATAAAATTTTATGTCCAGATTGAAAGAGAAAAACAATCCAGGCCAAGTCTGGCAATGTTTTTTATTTTTGATGAGCTACAGCATATATAATGAGAGATATTTCAAAGCCATGTATTCAAACAATGCTTCATTGTCCTCAAGCTACTCAAATGATTTGGAGCAAGTGCAGTGGTAGAATAACCAATATATTTGAAAGTTAAATATAGGAATCCTTTGATTTATCTTCCTTCTCCTGCAATATTTTGTAAAGGACAGGATTACTGAAATGTCTCTGTATAGCAGCATCTGAGGAGGACTCTGAGGAGACATTATTTGGTTTGTAAGAGGAATAGGTTACATATGTTTACTGCATCATTTCTCTTTCTCACTGTGATTGTTGCCAAGGAATGGATTAATGCTGTTCCATTTCACAGCAGCAATGCAGCTGTAATTCCCATGTACAAAATGCATTCCCTTTGAATGACTGCTTCGTTCTACTTAGAGAAAGAAAAGTGTTATATTAATAGAAAAAACATCTTATGTAATATTATGTTGCTGCTTTACACAACCCTTACCACACAAGGTTAAGGCCAGCAAGAAAACAGACACAAACACTGAAAAAATAGTTGATACTTCTTTCTTTGAGTGATTTCACACTACCACCACTGAAAGAAAATGTGTTGGCTAAATAACAAGGTAAGAGACTCACAGGACTAATTCCTGTAATGCTGATTTTCAGCTTATTTTCATTACAGTCTGTTCATGTCAATGTAAGCTGATTTTAGTCTTCCACATGCATATTTTTGGTTTATTCATTACCAGCTATTTATAAATTTAATTTTTAAGGACAGAAATAGCAGTGATGGCCATCATCTGTTTGGGTAGTCAACTTGTTTTTAGAGATTTAAGAATTTCTTTTGCATTTGCTAGCATTAGAGGGTAGTCAACCATCCTTTGGATTCTGAATCTATGCACTGATGTAATTCAGAGTTGTAAGACTGAATGGATTTTTCTTAAGGTAACGGGCAAGATTTCTGCTCTATTCAAAATGTAAATTCTTGTATGAAGAAAATTCTGTATAAGGCCTACTCCCAAAAGATACATGGTTCAATATGCTTTTTCCAAGTTGTTAAGATACTTGGGGATGACCACAGAAAACTTAGGGTTCCCATGCCAATCCAGGTGGATCTACATGGCCGGTTCATAAAATGCTCAGCTGTACTTATATCCATTCTCTGTTTTCATGCTATAAAAGTACCACTCTGAGGATGTGCAAGAAAACGTCTGCTTTATTTCACATATTTAATTTTGAGAAAGTCCAGGAAATATTATCTTAAAATTAGCAGAGCACTTCCCATGTATAGGTATATACTTCCTGTGTGGGATATATAGACCCCTAAGTGCTAGGCACATATGGACATGGAAGCCTGTTTTAGATGCACTATGGCTGTGAAGCAGTGTCAGTCACTTGGCTTCAGCCACAGGATGTTTTCATGGTACTCTTTTGTTGAGTAGTACAGGAGAAACTTTAGATGGTTTAAATACACCGCCTTCTGTGCTTATTTCCAGCACTAGAAACAGCTGGCTGGTGATAAAAAAGCTGATGCTTGAAATCAGGAAGATTCCCATTACATTTTACAGACTTTAATAAAGGCCCAGATGACCTGTTTATCTGTGGAATTGCTACTGTCACTAGATGGATGTATTCTTGTATGTGAAGGAAGATAATAATGGTGATGAGTTTGATTTAGGACTGATACAAAGTGTCTGCCTCGCTCAAGGAGATTCTTGGAAAATCCTGTCTGAAACATGTGAATGTAGCCTCTAGATTTTCTTCTACTGAATGAAATGAGATACATAAGCTTTAGCAATTTTTAATTAATTTAAAATAGCCACAGTTTTATTATTAACATTCTTCATTTTATTTTCTTACAATGCTTACTTCTGTTCAAATTCTAAAACGTTTAACAAGAAAACAATCAAGTTTGTTAGAAGGTTTAGTGGATAAGTGATCATACCATGATTCTTGCCATTTCCTGCAGGCAATCATGTAGTCAAGAGAAATTCCTGTCCAGAGATTTACAAAACTTGGCGGTGCCAATGAATATGTCACTGAGACTTTCTCTGGCGTAAAATAATGTTCTTCAGAACAGAACTGCAGCAACCTCTAATTTGGATTTTCTCTCCTTTGTTCACAGTTACTGCAGTTCTTTAACCCTTGCAATTACTTGTAAGGCCGGGTTGTATTTACCAGCTGTTTCTCAATTTAATACCAGCCTAGTAGAAAGTAAAGATTACCAACAGTTAAAGCAAGGCGGTCTTTATCTACAAACTGTTTGTTGTCAGAGTAGTAGGTAGATATTCCCAGTTAGCTCTCCAAAATTGATTCAATCTTGCATTTATAAGAAATTTGTAAAGACAGGAGAATTGTACAAAATGCACAGCCTCACGGTACTAAAACCTCATTAAAACCTTTTTGTCTTCAAGTCACAAAGTCCGTCTGAGAAGGCTTCGTGTCAAGGTTAGAATGGGAAAACTGACGGCATTGTGGAAGTTCAAACGAGCCCTGTGACCCCCTGAAAATGGGACATTAAACAGCTCTTGGGCAATGGTGGTGTATGGACTTGTAGTGGGCATGGGGGTAGCCTTTCTACCTGACTAGAAAACTCACTTTTTAAGGATTTTGCAGAAGGGAAAACAGAACAGATCTTGGTATGGCTTTGATAGGATAAAGTCAGTTTTTGTCTCTCCCCTCAAAGCTTTCCCTAAGTCCAGTGCCAGCCTGGGGACTAATCTGACAGCCTGGGCTGCAGTCAACCATGCAGGGCCCAGTTTTGCCTTGACGCTGGCTCTTTGCTGGCAGGACTTTCTTGACCTCTGTGCTGTCTCTCTGAATGCAAGTTAAAAGAAGAACAGTGTCTGAATCCTCTGAAGAAACAGGTTCCTCCCACAAAGTCCTTGCATAGGGTACAATTGCACATAGAACTCCAGGCAAACCTGTGGGGTAAACTCTGGGAAACACATGAAGTTTAGCTGGTGGGAAATGGATCTGCTAGAGTTACTTCTTGTTACAGAAGACAGGAAGCAAACATGCAGGCATGGTTAGCATAAACAGTGTCAGGACAAGCTAACAAGGATGTAAAAAATAATTTCTTGTATGGGTAAGCAAATAAATAGAACTGATGTATGGTGTAATATTATTTCTGAGTGTTAAAAACGTGGCATCCAGATCCTGCAAATCCTAATCCTTGCTGGTAGGTCCTGATTCCTTTTACTATTTCAGTATTTCAAATAGCATTACAAATGTGGAGTTCATGCATATGTGTCATTGAAAACAAATTGACTGGTATTTAAAAGTGTTAATTCACTGAGGGCATCACTCATTATTTGTATATATGGTTTGCACATAATTTGTGCCCAAAATGCCTGCCAAGAATTGATGCCACCTTGCATCATTTGATCACTATTAAGAGTAGAAGTGGTCCTCTCCATATAATCCTGATGAAATTACATATGCCTAACAATAAAGCTAGAAAAAAAAATTGGTTTTCTTAAGGATATTTATTATTCCTATTGAAGAATTACTTATGTTGCCATAATTATTGTTCATGCTGTTAAACGCTGGTGAGTCCTGAGTTGGAAAGGCCAAAAATAAGTTTGTGCTGTAGAAATGTTATTGATCATTACAGTAGTAAATTCCTCTTTGACTTAGTGCTACAACTGTGACCAAAGCTGTGCTCTGTTTAGATCAGCTCTGCAATGTAGTATTGTGAATGTTTATTATTATGGTTAATATTGTTATTATATCTACATAGCTCTTGTGCCTATTTTGTAAGCCTCTAGTCATGTTTAAAACTGTTTTAAAGGCACTTTCTAGTTTTAAAGTGTTAAGAACTGGTAGGAGGCAGAAAGTACTCATATTAATCAGAGGCAGCCAATAGTAGCACTTGATTATCAACCAAATGCTGCACATTTATTCTATGACTAAGTACACTAAAACTCCCCAAACTTAAATGGATATGGAGGATTTTTTACTTCCTTTCCCACCACCTGTTCTCCATCATGCTCTTGATTATAAATTTTTTAAACTGTCTTTTCATCACTACAGAAGATTAATATTTACATAATAGAAATGTCCTTTACTTCTATGTGATGGCACCTTTCACTTTTTCCTCTGGGGCATGAAAACACTGCCTAATGGAAAAGATATTCTCACCTTTAACAGAGGTCTGCATTATCCTTTCATAACCTTATTTTATTTATGGTTTCATGATTAGAAGGTTGCTTTCATTCAAAGAAATTCTATAATAATTGCTTCCTGCTGCCTGCCTGAAATGTATGTATTTTTGTGTAAGGAATAACTCTGAAAGTTTTGCTTTGTGCTACCCTTAATCTAACCTTTTCCAAACAAGGCCCAAAAAAGCAGGTTTAGTCTGTTTTGGAGATGTCGTTCACATTGACTGCAAAAATCCACGTTGATTCCACTAGAGTGAGAGGAACAACAGAAGAGAGACAGATCAGGATCTAAGTGCAGCATTATACAAAGAACTGACAGAGCACTTCTCATAAGAAGCACACTTCCGAATTTGTATCTCAAAGTGACCAGTAGCAGGTAAAAAGACACTTCAGTTGTGCTGAATCCAAGAATTCAAAGATCAAAAGACAACCCCACAAAAACAAGGCTGATCTCGAATCATGACTTCCTTTAATGTAGTCCCATTGTATTGGCCTTTTGACACTTCAGCTCCATTTAAAGTGTGTTTCCAAGCTTTTCTCTGCAGCTAAAAGCTCTGGCAAAAATACTTTAAAATACAGAAAATCTCTGAGACGCGTAACAGCTCTAGGAGGCAGGAATGTAATGGCAGTATCTAAAAACATGGCCACTGGGATGAGCAGGATGCAGAGCGATGATTTAAATGGTAAAGACCCTGCTCGTTTCTCTAGCAGAGGCATCAGTTATGGGAGCAAGAGATAGGGAAAATGTATCAATGAGTTGTTTCTGTTTCCAGTTCAGTCTGGCTTCTTCGATTAAGTTTTTAGTGCTACGCTCCCTCCAGTTTTAAAAGTTTCAGGTGATGGTTCTTAGAAGGGGAAGACCATTCTATATCAACTATTCTTACTCATGTGCTCCCACGTTATTTTTTCTGCATATGATTCTTGTAGCAGCACACTTAGAGCTGTTTTCCTGCAGGTACATAGATCATGACTGACACTTCCAAAAAAAGATAAGTAAGATTGTGAAAGCATGCCCCATATTTTGTGCTAAGACTCTGAAACTAGCATTTCTCAGAAAACTGTTCTTAAGCACAGTCTGAAAATCAGGTCTTTGAGAGATCTAACAGCTAATATGGATGTTGATCTCTGCTGTTAAAAATACCTTCTTTTTACCTAATATCTCACACTCTAGTCTTAAAAAGGGAAAGGAGCAGGTACTAAATATAATAGAAAGATTTATTCAGAGGATATTCGTGTAAGAAAGTGGAAAGGTCTTAAGGCTTTTTCTCTCTTTCCATTGGGGGAAAAAGTTAAACTATGGCAATTCAATTAGTATCCTCTTTACTTAAACAAGGACTCATGAGTAGTTGAAATAGAAAATTTCATCTGAAGAAATAGTGCACAATATCTGTTAATCAGCTCCATCAGAAAAACCCTCTGATTCTCCTCCCATCTTAAATATTTCGCTTTCTTTACCACTGTAATTTTCACATATAAATTTTCAGTGTTCTTGTTAAACACAAAGTTGTCTTCCTGGTTCCAACACTCCAAGGAAAAGTTTTACAACTGCCTGCTCATGGTTATTACCATTCTGATGAAACTTGATACAATGTCATGACAAGATAATTTCTCATATTTAGTGAAACAGAAAACTTAGCAAATTATCATTGGTGTCTCATGATAATACTGAGAAAGGTCTCAATCATTCTGCTTGGCTTTACAGTTTGTAAAACACTGTGTACCCTGCAGAGATTATAATTTGCAAGGAGCAAACAGATTCTAAATGATTACCCATACCTCCACCCAAGCACAAGACTGAAGAACACTCAAAATGTACAGCTTTTTTTTTGTTTTAGACTATTTATCCAGCATACTGCACAGAACTGGTCTAGCAGAAGGTAGAAGAAAATCAAAATTTTCTGTGACTGACTACTACAAATTACTACCCGAATTAAAGGGCATAGGACCAATGGAATATTCCTTTAACCTTCTCAAACTCGTGGTATATGTTTTAAACTGATTATTTAGACAGAATTTTTCTGTCAGTTCTTTTTCCAAAGAACTCCAGACAAAATTAAGAAAAGAATGGATAACAGAAGTGTAGTTATGCAAACTTACTCTGAGTGAAGTTTAGTACACACAGCGAAGGAAGAATGGAGGAGGGGAAAGGGGAGCAGCTATGGTGGCTATCTGACCTTGGAAGCACAGAGGCATTTGGTGAGGGATCCCTCGTTTGAGGAGAGACTTATTGAGAGTGATTTATTTCACTCTGGTAACACCTAAGATCTATCAAATTTTGCTTTAGATTGTGGGCCCAAATTGCAATCTAAAGATGCACAATAAGAGGTTAAAAACTGAATGCAGGGAAAGACTCTTCTGTTATTTTCATTCTCAATCACGGTCATAATAAAAGTTAGTGCCAACAGCCTCAAAGCACAGTCACTTCAATCTTTGTTATTTCAGAGTAGTCAACTTCTTTCCTACTGAAGGGAATCACATAAATACAAACTGGTTTTACTTCCCGTTTGGCTTGCTCACATGTCATCTAATAGTTCCTGCACAATGTTCCCTGTTCTTTCATTTTTAGAGGTAATTCCAGTGAGAAACATGGCTTGGTGCTTAAATAACAGTAAAACTGAAGGTAAAAATCCAAGATAATCACCTATATTCCAGGAAACCATGTATTCTGAAAGACATATGCTCTCTATGAAAGTGTTGTTGCTTTTCAGGTTTAATGATTGGAATTCCATGAAAAATTAGAGAGAGAAAGTAAATGTTGGACTTCTGGCAACGAGATNACAATATTTGTGGCAGAAGATTTGAATGCTGAGTAATGAAGAGGAAAACACTTTAAAACCGGCTCCAAACTTTCATGTGCATGGAAAAAAAAGCTGGTCACTGCTGATGAGCAGTGTCCCATGGAATACTCCAGGTGCACTGCTGAAGTGCTGGCACACTGCAGTGACTCAGAAAAACTACAGGCATCCAGTTTCCTCTGTTAGGTGATAGAAAGCATTTCTGTATCAATACACCTGTGTTTTTCCAAAGAAGGTGTGGAGTGACAGCCACATGAAACACAGTTAATAAGGATGAACATGAATTACACCTATGCACAGGAAGGCAGAGTTTTGCTGGTGCTGTTCACCAGGCACTTTTTCAGAGTTTGTGTCACTGTAGGATTCCACTGATAAACCACTGACCTGACCTCTTTTTTACTGAATAACCTACCATAGCCATTTATGCCCTCCCCACAAAAACTGAGCATATAAGTATACTACTGTGTGTTTTTTAACCAGAGCAAATATTTTGTAATTCTGCTTCATGACTCAATCGCATGTAATACGTAAGATATGTTACTTCTTGTTACATTACAGTATTCAAGCTATAAAATACAAACTCTGTTCAAAATTTTATTGGAATATATTTAGAGTAAGGAGACTGAAATCCGTGTCACATTTTGGACAGAAGGATCCCAAAGCACCTTGATTTATATTGCTGTTACTGGGAGCAGTATTTGGCTCAGCATCTGCGGACAGCACCAGCTCAAAGCATGATACATTGTGTATGTCATTACCGATGGCTATACTCTCAGCAGACAAATTCAAATCTGAAAAGTTAAGTGACTGGGAAAAAACACGGGTAAAAGTGCTTAATTTTCCACTCATTATTTTGTTCTAACATTTTTCAGGAGGGAAAAGCAAGCCTACAAAAACTCGGGATGAACGCCATCTTCATGGAAACTACCCATCATGGGTAAATACTAGAGATGCAGCACAATATAGGAGGAAAATTCTATGTAATAAGCCATTCCAAAAGCTGTACATGTAATACAATCAATAGCCTGTTGCTGTAGTCTTATCCAAGAAGCAAAGTAACAGATGACAATCTGCAAGCCAAGTCCAAAGCAAGCAAAACACGGGCTGTGAATTACACAATACAAATAATGGTCCAGCACTGTAAAATTTTGGACAGCCTTGAAATCATCAGTAAAATGACATTCAAAAGTTTTGGGTTTAGTGGATTATATTCTTGAGAGCCATGAGCGCTACACTGCTGAGTTGAGGTTTATGATAGAGAACCTACCATTATTAGATTTATTGCTCAGGTCTATAAGTAGCAATGATAAAATGTTTGCAAGTATATAGTTCTTGAAATTGATGTAGCAAGCATGAATAACAGCAGCAATGGTACCTCACCAACATTTATTAACCTTCACGTAACACTGTCCCTGAGGGTGGCTGGTTGTCAGAACTGCTCCAAATTCCCTCATTCTCAGTCTCTTGCCAATTAAATAGCAAGCTCCAGTTGATGCCTGTTGTTTCAAAAGTCATCACCTAAAGCACCAGCTGTCAAAATTCTTCATTTTTTCATTTTTGTGGAACGCACCACAGGTGATTAAAAAAAAAAAGAAAAGAAAAAAATCCTAAAGCATGCAAAATATTTACATTGTAATCTAAGGCAGCTGGGATTCTTATTACTGTGGTAATAACCAACTGAAGTATGCTCATTTCATTCTGTCATCTTTTTTTTTCCCTACATTTTTTTTCATGCCACATGCCAGATAAATATCCTCAGAGACATGGTTCCATTTTTCTTTCCCTGGATGATGGAGCTCATCTTTCTATATCATCAAATGTGCCATGGGCTATTATCAGTATCAGTGTCCACTCTGGAAAGTGACAGATCTCATTTACTGACAGGAAGTGGGCACTAATCATAACTGGGGAGAGGTCAGAGTAGCCCCTCGGTACTCTGAGCAATGTAAAGAACATGAGGAGACATCTGCAGGAGTGGACTGATGAATTTTGCTTGATCTTTCAGAATCAACAAAATAATATGAAGGAAATCAGGATGATTTTTGGCCAAAGCAGAAATAGTTGATTGTATTTTACACAAACAGCATAACCAATCTATTTGTGTCCAACTAATTCAACTAATATTGAGAGGTGAAACCCACACTTACCAGAACTGATTGAATTAAGTAACTTAGCTGACATGCCTATTTATAAAAATTAATGAGTATACTGTGTCTCCAGCTGTTACATCCTTAATCTATGAATACACTAAGGAATATGTACCCTTTTGCTATGAATCTTGAAACAATTTTATGCAAACACTGTGAAGTATTTATAAGCTTTAAGGCAAATTCAGTATACAACAGTTATGAGTATTTGCTCCAGGAACTTAGTTCCAGTAATTATAGACATTCAAACAGCAAACAGAAATACAATCTGTGACCTTCTGGTACAGGTTTAATGAACACTGCTTCAATTTCAAATGTCAAAATGTTTGAATTATCTTGCTACAAATGTACCACAGCACAAGAATTATGTATATAAATTATTTTTTCAATAAATTCTAAACAGAAGGAAGTCATGCTCTATTTGTTGAGAAATGCCAGGCAGATACAAGGTGCTGAAAGTCAAAACCAAACATGCTTGCTAATGATTATTTTTTTTCTGTGATCAACATCTTCTACTGACAAGTTTCTTGCAGCTTTCTTTGGAGGGCATTCTAGTGATGGGATTAAAAAAATCGGATTTTATCCATACAGATATACTTATGTTAGTATTCTTTGGTTATGAGAATGAATGTAGACTGAGTGTAGGTGTGTTTGTAACACAAGTAACTGTTCCATTCTTAGCAGTAATAATCTGCTCATTTTTTACACTAGCAGAACGAATGGAAGCTTCTGCTACCACGCTGCAAGACAGTGAAGGTTTTTTACTGATGCCACGAGTGCTTACCTGGAAAAGAGTAGTGTCCCCTGCCTCGTGCTAGTGTCTACCTGCCTGAAAAGTGGGATTGCAGCATGCACACTGGCAGCAAACAGACTAAGGAAGAAGGATCTGGTGATTTTGTGGGAGGTTAAGGGTGAAATTGCTCAGCACTGGTAAGCAGTGTAGTAGGACATCCTAAATAAAGTGTAGGAGACAGCTTTTTCTTGTGACATAGTCTCTTGATCTTGAACAAGTGCAATAATCTCTCTGAGCTAGGCTGAGCCGAGAAATAAATCCACGTTTCCTCATGGGAGGCAGAGGTTCAAATCGCTACGTTTTGTCTTCTTTTTCATTTGAGAAAGTTGATCCTTGAATAACTACTCCAAAGGGCCTGTGCCCTGGTACCTGGCAGGACTAGATACACAATTCTACGTATTTACTTCAAGAATAAAGTGTTAAAGCGGCTTTATCTAACTCTCAAATCCCAGTCCAGACAGCATTAGAGAATCTGTGCTGTTGCTGGTTTTGTAGAGTCATAATTTAAGACACTTTGACTTTTGTATTTGCAGCATAAAATTAGTATCTATTCCTTGAAAGGCTTTTTTTTCCAGACTAATTTAACTGTTGGAAGACTTTAAGCATTTTGCAAGCCTGTACACATGGAAAGATGCAAACTACCACTGTCAGTATTTCCACTTCTATGACACAGTCCAGAATCTTGAGAGGAGATATGTTGTTGCCCTACAGTTTTGGGCAATGTTGTGACCATGAAGTTCTATGATTTGCAGATAGGTACACTCTGTCAGCTGGTCTAAGAAAAAATACTACCTCTTCCTTAAAAAGCTGTGTAGCTTTTAAAATAAGCCTAAAATATACCCTCTTTATGCATCTTAAAGAAAATATACTGGTGTTAGTTCAAGCTATACAACAGAAAAAAAAGTATCAATCCATAACCTGGTCCATAGGCACATTTCTAACAAACAGAAAATTGTGACTGGGCTGATATCAGATTTGTTATCAGGCTGATATAATGTTTAAAGGTCTGTGTTTTATGGAGTATTTCTGACAGCTTGTAGACCTCTTCAAAACAAACTTTAGGAGCTAAAGCCCTGTTTCCGCTAGTGGTTCATGCCTGTACGTACGGGATGACTACCTCAGCTACATCACTGTAACTGCAGTGTGCCAACCTGACAGTAGCTCAGCTGAAGTTCAGGATCTGCCCCAGTAACTAAAAAAAAAGATCAGCTTATTCAATGTTGGCAAACTTGTTTTGTTTCCTTTTTTTGTGTGTGTTTAAAAAAAAATAAAAATCTGTCTATATTAGTTAGACTAATTAGAATCTGTAACAATAAAGTATAAGTTACTTTCAGTACATGCAGAAATCCACAGAAGGGAAAACTATACATTACAAGGAATTTAAGCTTGGATTACTTCTGTCACCTTTGAGGACTAGGCACGTGTTAGACACAGCATAAAATGGATATTATGATACCTATGATACCTTCATGGTAAAAGCTGGTGTTATTTTTATGTACCAAATAATACTGTATTTGTTTCCTTCTAAAATCCTCTTATGAGAAAACACCATTCATGTAAACATCATCAATCTAGATGTAATATATCAGAACCCCAAAAAGATTGGTGATGTTGTTTTGTTTTATACCCTCTAGAAACAGCCCTGAACAGAAGCGCAGTGCAGTCCAAAGGGGTTTGCCACATTCTGCCTGTTACAGCTAAGTACCTCACAAAATAAAACCCTGCTTCCCGTTACAATGACTGGGAGGTTTCCCATTACTTTTCGTACAGAATTTCAGGATGCTATTGATTGCAGTTCTGTAGGAATCCAGGTACCTGTTGTTCTATCAAATAAAACAAACAAATAGAGCTCCGTGTTATTGTGTTGCACTGTTCAAAGCATAAAGGGATGAAGACGGGGTACCATATACTCAGAGAAATTTCGCAGTTTGCCAAACATTTAGTGTATTTCAATGCTGTTACTGTTTCATCTGTACATTCACATCGGGAAGTGCAGTGTTTGCTGTTTGTTCTTCAACTCACCTGCTTAAAATGCCAGATAGGCAAATTAGTCAATCACACTGCAAATAGTCAAAGTGAAGGGTTCACAAATAACCCACAAACTGACATTTGTTCATGCAAATTCCTGGAAGAATACTTCTGTATAACAAATATATTAACAGAAATCTGAGTCGGATCATAGGTCTGTGTTGACTAGTGAGTATCACAAGAGCTCTATTCCCCATTTATTAATTCTGATATTGCCGATCCACTGGCCCGAAGCACAGGGGGCAGGACACAGAATCTTATATTGTGGAAGTATGTCTATTTTCATGTGTTTCTTTTCTACTGGCTGTAGATATTATATCTGGAGTGACCATTCTTTCATCCCATTACTATTGCACTATTATCTCAGGATGACCCTGTACACCAATAACAATCAAAGGTTAAAAAAAATCTAAAGGAGAAAAAAGAATTTCCTCATTGCTTTGCTCTGTGTGAGATGCTTCCATCATTCCTCTGTGTAATCAATCTATATGATCAAATGGGCTTGGGAACAGTGTGCCCCAAATTTTCAAAAGTATTTCAATATTTTGAGCAATACTACAAATATAAAATAATAAAAAATACTTTCCAAATTCTTTATGTGTAGTAGACATTGAGTTAGCTCAACTTCAACTATACTTTGATTAGAATAAAACACAGTCTTAATGATAAATAGATTAATAACGTGAAAATACAGTGTAAAAACCCCAAACCATTCTATAAGTTGATAATGTGGTCATGTCCTCACACTTTTGACAATGCTTACCAATTGTCAAATTATTGAACACAATTACCAAACAATTATACGTTCACCACATATAAAACATGGTGTTGGTGAAATTTGGAGGTAAACACAGAACAGGCTGCATTGATATTTATGCACAGAAAGGATTCAAGATACCATCATGGGAATGACTAAAGAACTGGGAACCATGAAATTCCATAAAAGACAGAGACCTAAATGTATTTAATTTATCCCCACGAAGAAACCAAACCAACGCAAAACCCCCCAAACAAACAAACAAACCCTAAATAAAAACAAACAACCAACCCACCAACAAATAAACAAAACCCAATCCCCCGAAACAAAAGTTACACAAAATGAGGCTACAATAGACTGGACTGCATTACCTAGACTGAAGAAAACCGGCTACTGGAACATGTGAAATATTGCAGTAGTTGTTATATTATGGCTACAGAGTTTATGAACAAGCTTGGCCATTTTCCTAACTGTTACACAGTAGCTGGAATTGGAATTAATTCAAGGAAAATCTACATTCTGTATCACACAATTCAGTGAACACTGTGGTGCTCTTTGGCTTTTCATCTTGGGAATCTGTGCAATATCAGGACTCCCTCTCTCTTTGCATGGGACTGGGCAGCCAGTCATCCAAAAAACCTTGCCCTAGGCAGTCTGACTAGTTCTTTGCCTGTGAATTTTCTTCCCTCATGCTGGGTTGCTGCTTTTCTCTGCTTTCAGTTTGTAAATCCCACAAGTCTGTCTTGGAGTACATCTGTGTGAAGACGGATGGTTCTACCCAAGTGCTTTTGATCAGTGATAAAGAGGGCTGTGTTTGCATTGTCGCTATGTGTGAAGTTTTATGCCTCAGTCCATTAATATGGAACCTGCCTCATATTTATTTCAGATTTTTAAAAAATATTTTAGTATAGAACTTCAGTTCATTTTGAACTTTTCATGCTGCTTAAAGGGCTTCTTCATGTCAGGCTAAAAAATGTAGGGAAAGGAACAAACCTTGCTTTGATTTGCCCTTTTGAGAAAATGGGTTTGCTCCTCATAAAGAAAAGGGAGATCTCAAACCCCAAGGATTTAAAAATCACATGGAAGCCACATATTGGCAGCCTTCCTTCCAGGTAGCAGAGCTCCCCATGAAGCCACGCGCACATAGTCTCTCATTACTGCCTCAATATGACTCATCTCTTCACAGAAAAAGACAGGGGATTTGACTGTTTGGGAACAGAGTTAAAGATGTGAATATCTGTTTATCATTTAAACAGTGCCTCTGATTACCATTGCTTTGGCGTAAATCTGAAGTAGATTCATGGAAATCCAGGTCAGGATATGCTCTCAAACTGGAAATGAAACTGGTTGTCAGAGAAATTATTTTCATTGACAATCAGGCTCTGAAAATAGAGAGAAATTGTAATGCTGTCAGATTTTTTGTTTTGACAGAATCAACTTGAACTTTTTTCAGCTTTTTGAAATAGAGCATAATAATTGCATTCATAGGAGCTGGCTGAGAATGGGCAGCCAATTCACAGGTGGAAAGAACATCTGACTGAATCCCTTTTAGCAGGGAAGCCGCCAGAGCATGCACCTGGCTTTTTGTTGGAGTCATTTCCATCTGCCAAAAAGCATTGTTGCGAAATGATGGGGAAAAATAAACAAGGGATGAAGCATACTGGAATTTTAACTAAAACAGCATCTTGCCTGAGTTTGGGAAAAGCTAGGGGTAGCACTGGAGGGCCTAGTGCCTTCCCATCTGCAAAACAGGGGAAATGGAAGATTTTTTTTTTCAGTTTATCTGTGTTTCTCATGTTTTTCTAATATTTATTATTTGTTTTTCAGCAGTCATGAGGACCATATTGTTGGAGAAGGGTCCCATTCTTTAGGGATTTTAAAAATGCAAACAGGATTCTTGGTCTTGTTCCAAGGACACGGTATACAGTGATTTGTAAGTATTTTTGAATGATGTCAAACCCTTGCTAATAATATTTAGGAGGTGACAAGTTTTAGTTTTGAGGCTGAGTTCACAAATTAGGTATGTCACTTCTGTGTAAGAACAGTGCACCAGGAGTTGCTGGCCTTCCTAACTGTTGTAATTAAATGTCCAGAATATGAGGGCAAAGTGCTCAGGAACCAACAGTGAGAGCATGCAATGAAGGCTGACCAAGTGGAGAATACAAGACCACAGCTCCTCCTCCACACTTTTTTCTACTTAAAAGATTACAGTAGAGATAACAACTATTATAACCCAAAGTAAGTAAAAGAGAACAGGGTCCTCTGGGCTTTATCCATATTGAATCTCCTAAAACTCTCACAAAATGTAGCTTTAGAACAGCCAGCATGGCTCACTGACACCTTGGAACGTTTACGTGTATGGGGCATGCCAGGGAGATTCTTGGTCCCTGTTCGGACATTTTTCATGTTCCATATATTTCTGACTCCTAGAGTAGGCTGTTGACAGCCAAAAGCATCCATTGTGCAGGATTTCTTAGACCTTTTTCCAAACTCATCACTGGCAAGAGGTGAATCCAGCTCTGAGCCTGAAAGCAAAATACTGTAACTTACACCAATTTGCTGACATTTTTGTCAGACAACTCCAAATTCTGCCTTGCACATTTTATGTTTCATCCATTCTGTCTCCTTATTTTGTATTGCACTCCTCTGCATGTGGAAGGCAGTTATTTATCGGTAGTAGGAGGACTTCTCAAAGTTTTGTGTTGTTCCTCTTTACAACCCTCTTCTCAAAGAGGAAGGAGAGAGCCTTCCAGATTCTTGCATTTGAGGAGGAAGAAGACAATTTGCACTTCTTTTACAGAAAAAGAATACAGAGCAGAAGGATGGGAGCTACTGCACGCAGCAAACACTTGGTCTCTTCCCATTTCTCTTGTCTAAAAGGCATTGCAGGACTTGGCTGAAAACTTGAAAATCCCTTCCTTTTTGGAAGAAAACCAGTAGACTTCATCCAGATGTTTCCAGGTATACAAGCTCTTGACTTATCAGGTCTGGGAATTGAAGAATAAAAATCATCCTGAGCTTCATTAAAAAGTGCAATAAGGATATTTCTAGGGACAACAGCTGTAGTTCTCTGTAGAAGGCAGTGTTAGTTGCAATTCATATCAATGAAATTTATTTTATAGACAGCATACGTCCTGAAATTCTATGAAGGGTAAAGCAACTCCCTGGACAAGAATATACTAATTGTTTTTAAGCAGAAAGAGATAATTGTGGTTTCATTATACCTCCTGACTTTGACCCGAGTCAAAAATTTACAGATGAACTCACTACTGAAAGAGGTGCCTGATAGACACCCTGATTCAGTTTCCTTTGTTTTCTCTGTACAGCACACATTTGTCTAATGCATGCAGCGAGAAAGGACATGAAAAACAATTTTCCTTGTTGCACAAAATGAAAGGAAATTCAGGCATGTCACAGCTTTGAAACACTTCTTCGTGGTCTGTATAATGGATTGGCAGATATGAAGATGGATGTTTTACAAAACTTATATTCCTCTTCATGTCCCTTTGACCTATGGTTGTGTTCTGTGTGTATGAAAGCAAAATGATGAAATGGCTGAAGTTATCGAATACAGCTTGGAACATTACTTAAGAAATACATTTCAGGCAATTCTAACTGATGAACTGTGTCTGAAGCCTTAGGCTATAGAAGCTGGTGTCCTGGACCATGCTAAGATATCATTCGAAGTGCTGGACGTTCTCTGACCCTTCTCAGTGTTTTGCTGTCGGAACAAATACATCTTATTTATTAAAGCCTGTAAGACCCTTCAGTTTATGATCATATCCTGTCTCCATGAGGAAATGCACATTTCCCCCTATTTGCATTCCCCCACCTTTCTTTAAAAAAGCAAATGGAAAAGCAAATGTGTGTGATACGTTTCATGTGAAGATGACTTTTGTTTTGTAAGCATTCATCTGTTCCAGCTGCTTATTTCTCCCTCAGAGTCATAATTCCCTCTCTGCCATACCACAATTAGCAGTGGAGAAGTCTGGGATTTACATTCAGTGGATTACAACTTTCAGAGAGAGAAAGGCAGCAGGAGTGAACGAAGTATGCAACATAAATCCTGTCTTCGTGCAAATGTGTTTAGCAATAAAAGTGAAGTTTCACACACTTTAAAAAAAGAAGAAAATATATTTGCAGTATTCTCTAAGACATCAAGTGAATAGAAGAGTCTGTATCTCCTGAAAGTTAGACTCATAACTCTCTACACTTTTTTCAAAAGCACCAACAAAATACTTTGTAAGTTTTAAAAAAGTTCTGTAACTTCTGACAGACAAAATGAAGTTCTTCAATAGGCAGTGTAACACAGAGAAGCAGCCAGGCACAACCTCAGGTGGCACAAAGTATCCTGGTGGTTATTGGCGAAACTGCTCAGTTGGAGCAGATGAAACACCTACACCCAAACCCCACGATTATTCTCTACCTCGGTGATATTTAGTGATAAATGGAGTTGCCAAGGTGGAGTGGGATTTTGCCAGCTGGATCAGTGACAAATGCCTAAGCCTTGAGTAATGGCAGAGCTAACCCAGCTTGAGTTGGGAAACAGTGTGTCAACAGATACACTTGTGGGAAGATGAAAAAAAATCATGTGATGTTGAATGTGTTTAAGACAAAATTATAAATTCTATGGATCTTGATCAAAAGTTGATAAGTAGAAAAAAATGTTTTCCCTGAACTCATGAATATATTTGTCAGCGCAGACCAAGGAACTGGAATAAATAATTATTCTGGACCTTCTGAGGTGCTATGTTTATTCTTGCGTTGGGTCTGCAAAACTTTTACCGCTTTCTTGTTTGAAGCTCTCTTCCTGAGCTGAGGATGAAGATAATTTATCATTTTAATAGTCATAAATTGCAATTTTGGGGGTACCCCTTCCTTTTACTGGCACAATGAAGGAGAAGGAGGAACAGAAATGTTTGGTGCAGTGCTGGGCAGGGCACACAGCTCACACAGAAGAGGATCTACCCCTCCTTTACCCATCTCCTCTGCTATTTGTTCTGCTTCTAAATGGGCAAATGACAAGTTTCTCCATGTAACCTCCAAGTAATGTGTAAATTATATGGTAGCATCTTATTAGGCAGTTTCTGTTCCACAAAACCAGATAAATACATTACAGAGCTTAACAGTAACCTCTCTTGTCTGTGAAAAAGAGTATTTGATGACAGTGATACTCATAATCAAGTCCAGAACTAAGTGTCACATCATCCCATGTTGGTTTTTTCTATACTCAATATATATTTCTCTTTTCTCAATGAGTTATTTTAAGTTAAATGCACATTTATAGATAAAATATAGAAGCTAATCTGAAGTTCTTGCTATTTCTGGCTTCATCTGCATTCACTCTAGTGTTATTGTTTAATTAACACTGAAAGTATCAGACTCTGTCTACCCTTTCATAGCAGATAAAGGAAGAGCTGCTTCATATTTCATTCTTTACAAAATACATAAACATAAATTTAGACCAGTTGATATTCTTACTGTGCCTGGTTGCTTTGATTTCAAATTATGCAGAAAAATAGCATCAGATAAGTCTTTTGAGACCCTTAGGATCCCTCCATTGGCCTCCCTGTGCAGGTGTGCCCACTTAACCCCTCAAAAGCAGCACCCAGGAGGCTCTGCTCTCTTCTCACCCTCACCAGTTGCACCTGGGCCTGTTGCCAGTCAGAAGTGTGGGGGAGAGGAGCAGGAAGGTCTTGCTGGTTATTGCTTTCCATGGACAGCCCATTGTCTGCCCCTGAACCGCTGGGGCACCGGCACTTTCCTTTCCGTGGAAAAGAACTGACCTTCTCATCTGCGTGCCCATGACCAAAACTGGGATTCTGCCTCCAGAATTCTGTACATCAGAGGTTTGTAATGACCGAGGAAATCGTCCGTGGATCATAAGCAATTCCTGGTAAGTTTTCCTCTGTAATCATTACTGGCTTGAGTTTCTGTTGAAGAGTTTGACTCATCCCTTGAGGGGTCAGGGGTTTGGCAGGGGTTGTTTATGGCCAATCTTGTCAGGTCCAGGCCAAACCCAAGCACCCCCCCACCACTGCTCCACCCCGAATTTCACTGAAGTATTTATACTGTTTATAAATACTCCCATTGCCTGCTACTCAGTCTTTCACTGAGCATCCAGGGAGCAGATCTGCTCTATCCTTTGTTCTCAACCACAGCTCTCCAGCCCAAAGCCCAGTTCTCACAAACACAAACTAAGCAGAAAGCTACTACAAGTGTTTACTTTTAAAGTAAAATTCTTTGTACATCTGGCTGCATTATTAAAATAAATACATGTATTGATGGTCATCAGGGGAAAGCTTTTCAGAGAAGAAAATACCCAGTTTGGTAGCATTGTTCCATTTTGACAAGAAGGCATTCTTTTGGGTTTGGGAGTCCTGCCCATATTTACTTCCTTTGTACTTTGGACAGCACAGAGCCACCATGAGGAACTGGAATCCAAGGGCAGATCTAAAAATGCGCCTTCCTCCAACTTGCCACTCTCTCCACACCTTCTCGTTGCAGTGGGATGGAGGTGCTACTCCCCAGAGGCAAGAAAACTGCCTTTCAATTCAATACAAAACCTGCCTAAAAAAGACAGGACACCAGGAGCCAGCAGCAATTCCTTAGTGTTTCTGCTCGCAGCTGTTTTCCTTCTGCTTTTCTTCACATGGGCTTTTCTGCCAAGGTCATTCCTGTATGATTTTATCTTGACAAATGTTTTAGAAGGTTAAATTTCTTGAGAACTGTTTCATCCTGGCTTTTCCAGTGCTGCGCTTGCCAAGGTCCTTTGGACACCCTAACTCCACATCCAATTCAGGAAACACCAACTTAGTCCTGGGCTGGGAAACAAAAGGAAACAAACATTTTAAAATCATCCCTGCCTTGAGGGGGTTTGGGCCTGGGGGAAAGCCCTTCCCACCACCCTCTTGGCCTCTTCCCAGTCTGAGTAACTCTGGAAATGTGCATCTGAACCCGAGTTAGACAGATCAGGGTGTCTTCTGCACACTGAATGCCACAGCCCTGAGCACTGGGAGCTGGAGAATGCTCTGGATAGCAATTCACAGTCTCTGCGAACCCTGCATAGAAAAGCCAAGTGGTTTTTGCTCCTCTGAGAGAGGAAAATATACAACAGCGAGAGCTGTCCCATCTGACCCTGTCCTCAGGTCAGCTGTGTCACTGAACTGGATAATCCATTGGGTCTCACTCTGCTATTGTAAAATACCACAAACCCTCTGGTTCTGGGGTTAAAAATCTAGTTTTAGGTCAGCAAAAAGGCTGGGACAATTCACTGAATTCATCAACATATCCCAAAATCTGTTTCTGAGTGTATAAAAACCTATACCTACAAAAAGTTGCTGAGCACACTGAAATTAAATGTGGTTCAGGCACAGGTTCCATGAATTGCAAGGAAACGATCCTGAGTCTGGCTTTGGGCTGCTCCCACCTGCACCCTGTGTTCTTGAGACCAGCCATCCTGCCTGGGAAAGCCAAGAGTTTTGGAGCCCCTCTGGGAACCGCCAGCCCCACTGCCAGTGAGCAATGATGCTGTCAGTGCCTGCAGCCCTCACTCCAATTCGTGTCACTCACCAGGTAGGTCTTG
Organism: Ptilonorhynchus violaceus; assembly: GCA_013397565.1. NCBI lineage: Eukaryota > Metazoa > Chordata > Aves > Passeriformes > Ptilonorhynchidae > Ptilonorhynchus > Ptilonorhynchus violaceus. Next base: position 1,576,038 of record VZRJ01003181.1, on the reverse strand, counting down.
ATGTGGGATGGGGACGGCAGTTGGACCCGATGGTCTCAAACAGCTTTTCTGAGCTCAGGGATTCTGTGGGAAGCTCGGACACTGACCCAGCTGCACAGACAGGCACAGGAAGCAGTTAGACACAGATTATATTGCTATGAACCAGAGTGCTTCAGGGCACCATTATGAGAGTGCAGAGAGCAGGAAAAAAATACATTTACCCCATTTATCCTGCTCCATGGTATGCACATGGGACACAAACACCATTTCGTTGTGATCTTGACAGCTCTGAGAAAAGTAAATATTAATGTGGCACTGAAGATGTTGCTTTTCTGATGCTCCTGCCCCAGAACCACATCCTAGCAGGTTTCTGTGGGAATCTGAACTTGTGTTGTTCAGAAGCTGCACACCCCTAAAGCAGTGCTTTGGGAACACAGTTTCCCACCTCCATTTTAAAGTAAAAGTTGTATTTCCAGCACATTTAAAGAGAGTTTAAATCAGAATGAGGTCACTAGGTGACAGCACAGAATTAGATCAGGCACATCAGGAGACTAACCTGACAATATTCGCGAAGGACACTCCATTCCCATTGCACCATCTGAAGCATCTTAATTTCTCACAGGCACTCAGTTTTGTTTCAAGGACTCCCATTAGGAAATGCATTGCTGTTTCCAGGTGCAAATCGGGAAAATCTCATCTAGGAGAAATCTTGCAATGTTCACAAATTTAGGAGGCAAAATTCTGCTTGCCTTCACAAGCACATAGATGCGAACAGTGGACTGTTAAAACAGGAAGGAAAACTCAGAGAACTTGTGTTTCCTGGTCAGTTAAGAGGTGGTGTAGGGGGGTCAGAAGCCAGCATGAGCCCTAGTTCCTGGAAATTTTTGGCTGGGAGAAATCCAGCAAGGTATCCAAATGCAAGAGGAGGAATTTCATTTTTGGAAACTGGTGCCAGAATAAGAATGATTGCTCTTCTCCCCAGACAGGAAAGATTTCCACTCTAATGTCTCAAGGTCAGATCAGAGGAGGCCCTCAATAGTCAAAAGCCAGCCAGACCCTAGTTCCTGGCAGCTTTCGTCTGGGAGAAATCCTGCAAGGTTTGCAATTTTAGGTGCCGGAATGTTATTTCTGCCACATGCACGTACCTGCGAAGAATGGCTCTTTTCCGCAGGAAGTAAAGATTTACCCTGAGTGTCTTGAAAGTAGTTCAGAAGTGAAATGTGGCAGAGCAAGGCCAGCCAGAGCCCTAGTTCCTGGCAGCTCTTGTCTTGGAGAAATCCTGCAATGTTTGCAATTGTGGAGGTCGGAATCATATTGAGGCCACATGCTCGTGCCTGCGAAGGATGGCTCTTTTGCACAGGAAGGAAAGTTTTCCAGCTAGTGTCTTGGGAGCAGCTGAGAGGCAAAATGTGGCAGTGCAAGGCAAGCCAGAGCCCTAGTGATATAAGGGAATTAGGGGCTAAGGGCTCACCTGCAGAATCATATCCACCTGCAGAAGCTGTGCTGTTTGCTAGACAATATGTTGTTCGCTTAGCTTAATTGTGTTTGCTAAGGCAGAACGAGGGAGGATGCCAAACTATTGATAGAATGAAGGAACCGTGACTTGGCTTCCTGGTCTTGAACCCCTGAACTGGTTGGAACTAGCCATAAAGTTTGGACTGAGACCAAGGGACCAGAGAGTATACGCAAGGAGGCGACGTGAAAAGTTCAACTTCAAGGAAGACCCGGCTTACGTCGTCTTGAGACCCCTGGGGACCCCTGCCCACGACCACCAGGAGGCACTGCACAAGTGCAAGCATATGGAAATGATCTCAGAGCTCATTATCATGGGAAGCGGGAACAGGTTATGCATATGTATAGGCAATTTGGGGAACCCTAATACATAGTAATGTTTTTAGGAAATAAATAGAGCTGCTTTGTAGAGGTTGCACATGCTTTGGAGAAATTATTCCCATGTGCCCAGCATGATGGAATAAAACATACCTACTTTATAACTTTCGGGTTATAGAGTTATTATCTGCACATCACTAGTTCCTGGCAGCTCTTGCCTTGGAGAAATCCTGCAATGTTTGCAATTGTGGGGATGGGAATCATCTTGAGGCCACATGTGCATGCCTGCAAATAATGGCTCTTTTGCACAGGAAGGAAAGCTTTGCAGCTAGTGTCTTGGGAGCAGTTGAGTGGTGAAATGTGGCAGTGCAAGGCCAGCCAGAGCCCTGGTTGCTGGCAGCTCTTGTCTTGGAGAAATCCTGCAAAGTTTGCAATTGTGGGTGTCGGAATCTTAATTTTGCCACATGCGTGTTCCTGCAAAGAATGGCTCTTTTCCACAGGAAGGAATGCTTTCCAGCTAGTTTCTTGGGAGGAGTTCAGAGTTTGAATTCGGCAGTGGAATGCCAGCCTGTTATAGTTCGTTGCAGGGTTTTTTTGTGGAGAATTCCTGCAATGTTTGCAATTTTATGTGGGTGAATTCCACTTTTTTCCATTAGCGCCCTAATTCAAATATGGCTCTTTTCCAGAGGAATATACCTCTGAAGCCCAATTTCTTGATTTTAATTTATTGGTGCCTACTAGGAGTGCAAGGGCAAGGAGAGCTCTATTTCCTGGCATTTTTTGTTTTGTTGATATTCTGTGCCGTTTTCTAATGTAGGTGGTAGAATCCCACATTTTGTCTCAGGCTCCTATATGTGAACAATGGCCCTTTTTAAACCAGAAGGAATACTCAGATCCCTGTTCTCACCATAACTGGCTGTGAAATTCTGTTTTTAATTGCAACTTGGATTTTATTGTTTAAATTTGTTCCTTTATCACTTCTGAAATACAAGTGGACTTCTCCCTGAAACACTTTATATTGATGTTACTTTCACTTTAAGTCATATTATTTGGAACTGCAGGAGTCAAATTCCTGGTTCTTAGAGAGTAAGATGGTTAAGTGTTTAAAAATGTGTAATTACTCTTCATAATGTCACTCCTGCACAGAGCTCCAGGTCAGCAAAATAAAATCACACTGTCATTAACAGAGCAAATATTAAATATGGATTTTTAAACCCCAGCTCATTTCATTAAAGAAATCATAGATTCGTAGAGTGGTTTGAGTTGGAAAGAACCTTAAAATTATATAGTTCCACCTCTCCTGCCATGTGCAGGGACATATCCTATTAGAACAGGCTGCTTAAATCCCCATCCAACCTGTCCTTAACACTTCCATGGATGGGGCATCCACAACTTCCCCAGAAAATCTGTTCCAGTGCCTCACTACCCTCAGATTAAAGATTTTCCTCACAATATCTAATCTAAATCTGTCCCTTTTTGCTTTGGAGCCATTTTTCTTTGTCACTACCTGTCCTTGTAAAAAGTCCAGTATGAATCACATCAACCTATTAGTCCAAAGTACAAATCAAGCTTTGTATAATTGTTATATTAAAAAAAAGATTCCAAGTGGAAAGGGGTGGGGCTACATAAGAAATTAGGAATAAGTTCTTTACTGTGAGGGTGATGGAATAGTTTGCCCAGAGAAGCTGTGGATGTACATTCCTGGATGGTTTCAAGGCCAGGCTGGATGGGGCTCTGAGGAACCTAGTCTAGTGGAAGGTGTCCCTGAGCATAACAAGGGGGTTGGAACTGGGTAATTTGTAAGGTCCCTTCCAACCCAAACTTTTCAATGATTCTATAGTTCTATAGAGGCCAAATGACTTTATTTTCCTGCAAATTATTGGGGAAAGGGGAGGGCAGGGGATGGGGATGGTGGGTGGAAAAAGCTATGCTGGTAAGTAATGATCTTGCAAACTAAATTTGTAAGGTTTTTTAATAGTAACATGCATTGAAAAACAAACCCTTAATAACTAAATTAGCCTCTAGTCTTCCTCCATTCCAGTAGTGGTAGGCAGGTAATGGAACACAAGGTTCTTATTAAATAATATTTATACCTTTCTTTTTAATTTCAAAGGAGTGCAAGAATTGGATCTGAATTTTCCAGAGAAAATCTGAGAAAGTAAAACCAATTCTTATAAATGCTCATAGGTTAATTTAGTACAAGCTGAAAGATTTTATCTGATGAAAACCCATAATGTAGAAAACACCTTGCTATTGCCGAATCAGCCAACACTGGGAAGCTAGTAATTGTAGAGAGCAGGTTTTTTAACTATTGAGTTAAAAATGAGATCAAGTGCTGTTATGGTAAGTTTCTTCCAGAGTACGTAGTAGTTGCAGCAGAAGGTTGAAACTGAAGATCTTTCCAGCCTGTCATCATAACTATGAATATTGCTCCCAGATTATACTGGTTTATCAGCTACAAAGATGATCTCTCCAGTTCAGCTTAGGGCACTTAGCAAAATAAGCAAAGGGAGTCTTTGTTTGGATAAATTGTCTGTATGCTGTGTTTGGGGACAACTGAAACTGAATCTTCTTTAATTGCACTAAAACAGTGCAATGTGTACATTAGTGTTTTAGTGAGAATCAGGGGAGCAGTTTTGAAACAAACCTGATTGAACCCAGCTACAGAATAGCCTCAGAGCATATGAACTGTATTTCTTTTGGGTGAAACTACACTGAAAAGTGTGCACACAATACACATCTGATGAACTCTGGTAATCAATCCATGTTCGGACCTTGGGGCCTGAGAAAAGCTAGTCCAAAGCAAACTGCCTTTTCCCTTCATAACACATCCAGCTCTCCTCAATAACACTACAGTTCTTCCCCTTTTTTTCCCCCATACTACTTGCTGATATAGCCATAAGACAGTGATGACAAAAGTGATCTGCTGTTAATAGGGCATATCTAATATTACTCCAGAAACACTTAATTTTGTTATCATATCAGTATTGGCATGGAATCTCTTATCAAACACTATTGAAAATGTCCTTGATGGGAATCTAAAAGATTATATCTCAGCAGCATCAACCTTTCAGCCAATGGTGCTATCACAAATATTTTACTGTAAAGCCCAATATACTAATTCACATTCAAGGTTAGCTATGTTCATATCACCTTACACATCAAAACACTGAGTATCCAAGCTCTGCTGGAGACAGGCTAAACTTTTTCTGTGTAAGGATTCAAAATTTGCTTAGTTCCATGTCTTGCAGTAAAGGCAATAAAAGGTATCCTTTTTATCTGAAATATATATATATTCCTAGACTGGAGGTGATAGCAAAGGGTTAGATATGAGCAGTTTCTTGTTGTCTTTTTTTTTATTATTTTAAATCTAATGTTCCCATTTATGTTCTTTTCACACAGAAACCTGATAAAACACCTTTTATTTGATGGACATTCTCTAGATTTAATAAAAAAGCTGCAGTCTGCCTTAGCAGTCTAATCAAAGTGAAAACACAAAGATAGAAATCAAGGTGTTGGTAGTATTTTAAATATAGATGTCCTCTAACTTTGCCCTTGATAATCAATGTACAGTTAAATAGTTTCAGTGCATGTGGGAAAATACCAGAGATGGCTCCAGGCTAATAAACCTATGTTTGCTGCACATACTGGCTTAATAATTTTTCATGTTTCCCAGAAATGTGCATCTGCATGTGCTAAGACCATGCAGCAAAAATGAAGGATAAAACTATTCTAGTGAATAAAATTTTGTCTTTTTCTGGGCTATTAGTAAACTATTTTGCATAAGGCCACTTTGTTTAACAAGACTAGATTGAAGGCTATTTTCAAAATCAGATGTGGAGTAAAGACTATGCTGACTTTATAAGTGGAGTTGAGGTGACTTGTCATGCCATGTCAGGACTTTGTACAATTGGAGACAGAATCTCACAGGTGGTTGTTCGAGCGAGGTATTCTGAATTCATCTGAAATAAGCTATCAGGTGTCAGGTATTTACATGAGTTCTGCGCTGTTATTATGGAACAGAAATATCATCTCTTTCCCTTTGGGGATTACTTGCAGGAGAAATGTGGGGACCACCATCTACTTAGAAAACACTGGCATGGGTTCCTTGAGAATTTTAAATCTCAAAATGAAACAATAAACGTGGTTCTGTATTTTAGCCTTCATGACTGTGCAATCAAACTTTTTGGCAAAAAAACCAACTGTTTCTGAGTGATGGCAAATGTGAGCCTTTTTTTAATACCTAGATGGATTCCATCAACTGTGAAGTGAACCACAACCTTTGTAAAGTTAGAGAGAATTTCCCTTGAACAAATATGGATAAATGAGCCAAGGAAAACACTCCCAGAGAAGGCAGGAGAAGTGTTTCACAGATGACCCAGAAACTAAGCCTAAAAGTGCATTGTATTCTCACTTCATCAGGAGAGTACTTCAGAAAAGTTAGCAGGCTGTCTATGATATTATTCAAAGAAATTCTCCTTGCCAAAAATATAATCCCAGTATTTCCAGTAGTTTTGAGATAAGTCCCATAGAGACTTTCTGAGAAGATGTCTCTGAATACTTCACCGAAACCAAGAGGGCATTGGTCAGACATGCTGGATACAGAAATCCTTCAGGCACATAAAATCCTCTGAACTAGAAGATTAGTATTATGGATTTAGGAGGCCACATTTTCTATTTCTGGTGCAAGTGCTGCCTGGGGAATAGAGCCTCTGATGTGTTTTTTGCCACCTATACTATTACTGTTACCTGTGAAGACACAAAGTATTTTGTTCACCAAATACTTGCAGTTATTGCAAGGTATTTTACTCGGTGTGATCAGTCTTTATGAATTGGAATTTTATGAACTCAGTGATATCAGGGACTTGGGACTGGTATTCCAGTATTGATTTCTACACTGTGCTATTATTCAATTCATTTATTATGGATAGAACACGTGGCTTCTAAGTTGCTAAAGGAGCTCTGCAGCTGTTCACAAACAGTACGAATGCAGCTTCCCCACACAGAATAAATTTTTCTTCTAAGCAGCAAATACATCTCTGTCCAATGAACAACCTCTTTTTACAGCTATGTAGTCAAAACAGAGGCCTGTAGTGACTACACTTGAGAAGTGCATTAATCTGGGCAGAATCAATATTAGTTTGCCTGGAACCCAAGTATAAGCACACAAAATATATTTGTTATGGTATTGTTGTAACACTGTGACTGTGTGGCCAGGTGCAATGCACAAGCATTTTGCGTAACTGTGTGAGCAATGTGACCTCCCAAGAAGGCAAAGAGTTGCACTCAGCACAGGAGAACACTGTGCTCCTATGAGCAGAGCAATTTTCAAGATCAGGAATAGAGTATAAACTAAGCACAAGGGCCTGCAAATGAGGAGGGCATTTTGCTGAACACACAAGAAGGACAGCTGACAGAGCCACAAGCGAGATGAGCAACATCAGGAGCACACGAGATCCTCCTTTTGGGAACGGGGAAAGCAACTGGGAAAAACACCAGACGTAAGCAAGGAGAGATGAGTAAACAAAAGATAATCAGCTCTGGCTTTCCTTTTGGTAGAACTGTGAAGCCTGGTCACCTTGTCATCAGGAACAGAGGTGCTTTAGGGGCCTCAGCCACCAGTGCTAACTATCTAGCATGATCTCTGTGATACTGTATATCACATTTTGCATAGAATTTACTGATTCTTTCTGTGGTTTACTTCATTTATTTTTTTTTTGAACTGCCATATTTTAACAGGTTTTCTTGGAAAAGCAGTTAAAAGTTTTTCTAAAATTGCTGCTAGCAATATGCTGTAACAGTGGTTGTCTTTGCTCTGCATTTAGAGGAAATGAATTATTTTAGCTAACAGGAACAATTTCTATTTGATCTAAATTATATCTTGGTTGCTCGCAATCAAATCTTACACATGATACTCAACCATTAGGTAAAAAACTGAATTTGCTTTCTTAAAGTTGTAGGGTCTCACTAACAAGCTAGAATTACGCAGCTGGGGTCTCACAAAAATTTTGCACTGTAACCAAAGACCTGTCACTTTTCTTCTCTCATTCTGAGATACAGTCTTCAAGATTGTCCAAATATGATGTTTTATATCTGTAATGCTGGGATGATGCTTGTCTTTTACAAGTGAAATGGGCCTGCAACAAGATCCTGATAAAAGCTGGTGTTTATTTTTCTTTAGACATTTAATAGTCTTACTTAATAAAAATAGAACAAGGTTAAAAATTGCATTGTGACTCTCTTCATAAAGCTGAGTGCTGTCACTGGTTTTTGACTAAATAGTGTTATAGGCAAACTTCAGTCTTACTGTGATTGAGGATTCAATAGAGGGGGAATTTTTTCAGATTACATATCCTGGGAAAATACAAAAGAGGGCTATTTTGTTAAAAGTCATAGCTGTCAACTATAACTGTTTAAAACCCTATGAGCTCTTGATTTCAAAAAACACTACCTCTACCTAAATTTTCTGCATTTCACCTGTATATTCAAACTTTTTTCCCATTTGATTAATATTAATGAATAAAACTTATCCCATTCTTTTTGCATGTTAGCAAAGACATGTTTAATAACTGCATTTCTGTAATGACATTAAAAACATATAACTTAATTTATACATTTCTGAGAATAACAACTGCTCTGAAGCAAAGTTCAACATCCTTCCTATGAGATGGTTCAGATGGTTAGAATATATAATTGTTGTCAGAATGTTTAGTTGCCTCTGGATGAAGAAACAGGTATAAGATGGTAGGTAGGCAGATGCCACTTTTTTCCTAGATTTCCTAAATGTAAGGAACAAAATCCTCTGATTGATCTCTAATCAAAAGGATGTGGCGCAGTCTTAGGACAGCCAAGCAAATATAAGCAAAAAGTAAATATCTACATCACTGTAATTACACAGATGTTAAAATATTCATAACAAAGTTACAGAAGTATTACATGCATGGATGGTTTCAGACCTGTGTATGTCAAGTGAGCAGGTTGAACTCAGAGACCCTGTATCCATAAACACAGTGGTGTTTGTGTGCTTACTTGAACCTGTGTGAGTGAACTGAAAGCAAAAATGGAGCTGTAGAAACACTTGGTATCAAATGATGGCAGATGGAATCAGACACCAGACTGCCTGATGAATCACATTAATTCCTCCAATAAGCAGTGCAAGTTCAGTTCTGTGTTCATTCTGAAGGCACATAAAGTCACAGTTGTCATGCGTGGTGTCCCTCTTAGTTGTCTTTTGTTAATATTGCCACTATCAAAAGGGCATGAACGCAGGGAAAAAAAAGAAAATCTGTTCCAAATACTGACTAAAGAAAAAATTAAACCTTAATGTAATGAAACTCTGTGTGTAACCAATAAACTATGTATTGATGATTAAAAATAAGACAATCTAGATCAGTTTTCACTGTGGAGGAACTTTGTGTGTAGTTTGTTCATCTTCTGTTTCTTGAGGGAATGTTATTGCAGTCCAATTAGACAAAAAAAAAATTGTAAAAGCTAATTTTCTGTTACAGTCCCCATAGGCCAAACAATAGAAAATGCTTGTGAGGGAAAACGGTAATGTGGAACAGACTACTTTGAAAATTAAGCTTATATTGATAGAATCCACAGAAAACACTGTATATATGCTGCTCAGCCAAGCCAATCATTTAATAAGCCTATAAAAACAAGGGTGCTTTTTTGAGCAACTACTTCTTTATAAGGTTCACTTTGTGAAGTTCTTTTAAATACATCATTAGGAAATCAAGGGCTGGAGAACTGAAGGGGGTTTTCAGAGGTCACTGTCCAAGGCAAAATCCTAAAACAGACAACAAAAGCATTTCTGGAAGATGCCAGCTTAATCTATAGCTGAAAATCTCCAAATAGAATATTACTGATCCTTCTAACAGTGAACTCCAATCCTCATTTGCTTTCATAATTAAAAATGTCTTACTTACATTTGACAGAATAATGCTGCAGTTTAAATACATCCTTTCTTGTTCTACACTCAGTGAACATAGAACAACTTAATTTCCTTCTCTTTTAAAGCAACATTTCATGTTATTTGAGGACGCCTGTCTTTCTACAATCTTCTTTTTTTTCTAAACTAACCACATCTGATTTTTTTCAGGTCAAAAATGGAGGTGGGCCTGTAAATGCATAGATATTTTGTGGTTAAAATGAACATACTACTTCTAATGAAGCAGAATATTTATATCACATGAATAATAAATCAACTTAATTATAAATGCAGAACCTCTATGTCTTGTAACTCTGTATTAAAATCATGGAATGATTAGAAAGAAAAAGAAAACATCATCTAGCTCCTCTCACTAGATCGAATTGCTCAAAGCGCCATCCAACCTGGCCTTGAACACTTCCAGGGATGGGGCATCCACAACTTCTCTGGGCAACCTGTTCCAGTGTCTCACCGAAGTACTATCTTCCCAATATCTATTCTAAACCTATCCTCTCTCAGTTTAAATCTGTTTTGCCTTGTCCTATCACTACACTCTCTGATAACAAGCCTCTCCATCTTTTCTGCAGTCCCCTTCTAAGTGCTGGAGGCTGCTACAAGGTTTCCCTGGAGCCTTCTTTTCCCTAGGCTCTGTAGACCCCAACCCCCTGATCCTCATCACAGCCCTCCTCTGGATCATTTGTGCTTAGGTCATTCACTGTTCTTATTCACACAAAAGTGATTTCCTATATCAACTAATATTTAATTTTTTCAGACTCTTTCTTCAGTTTACCAAGACTATACTCTGTCCTAATTCTGTCCTGCTGAGTGTTTTCAGTTTTGCTTGCTTAGTGTAATTTGTGAGGTTAATACCCCTGTTCCTCATCCTGGAAGTTCTGGGGGTTTTATTTAATTTTTTTAGCTTAGACTGTCCCTTTTGTGTATTGATTACACTGCGCCTCATTTTCTGTCACAACTCCCTGTACCTGCTAGCCAGTGCATCTTCTTCCACTGCTACTAGTCATATTCTCAATCCTCCCTTTGTTGTATCCATCCCTTGTCATTCCAACCTGTCCCTTCCTCCTAAACAAGTATCTTCTGGCCGATTTGCTCCACTCCTTCAATAAAAGTCAGGCTGACTTAGCATAGCTGTGAACTCTTAGAAAATGTGCAGCAGTCTTGTCTCATCAGCAGATGAGGTGCTATGTTTCATTCCCCTCCCACAGCAGGTGGAGAAGGCTTAGAGTAGACACAGCACAGACAAAGCTCCCACAAACTCCAGCCTGGCTCACTTCCTTCCCTGTTTACCTCATTATACCATAAAAAGGACTATATTCAACGTAAGGCTGAGATGGAGAATGAGTACCATCAGACTCAAAATAGTTCTCGTAGAAATCAACTCCTTCAGTCAGGCAAAGATCCATTGGTAATTGTTTGGTGATAAGAGAGCAGCTGTTGGGAAAACTCTCTGGTACTAGTATTTCCTAGGTTGTAACTGCTTAGTTTGCCCATAAAAACACTATGTTGAGGCAATGTCAAAGCCTTACAGAAGTCAAGGTTATTGTTACTCTCACCTGTAGCAATTGCATGTGTGTATGGCAGAAGTTGCTGTTGACTCAGTATATTTTAGTCAAATACCTGATGACAATTGTTTGTTTCCTGAGGACTTCTACAAATTGATTATTTTCTGTTTCCTTCTAGGAAATTAAACTAAAACAATTAGACGGGAATTTTTCAGATCTTTTGCAAGCCAAGTTCATTTCCTTTCATCCAAGTCACTTGAAATAGTTTTCAACTAATATACTTTAATTCAGAAATATAACTGCTAATGATCTTGGGATTGTTAGAAATGCTAGAGGTTAGGTTTCATTAGGTTACTGGAGAGCATCTGATTTAAGTACTGTCTAACTTGCTCTTCATAATGTATATTTAAAAAAAAAAAATCAACTTCTTATTTCCTCCTAAACTAATTTTAAAGAGGAAAATAAGAAGTCAGAATTATGCTGTCAGATGAAAATTATTTCTGAGGAAAATAATATTACTATTATAGCTTTACTCGACTAAAGCTTGCTAGGTTAGATATCAGGAGAAAGTTTTTCATCCAGAAGGTGATTGAACACAGGAACAGGCTTCCCAGAGGAGTGGTCAGAGCACGAAGCCTGTTTGAATACAAGAAGCATTTGGACAACGCTTTCAGGCAAAGGGTGTGATTTTTGCGGTGCCCTGTGTAGGGCCAGGAGTTGAACTCAATGATTCTGATGGGTCCCTTCCAACTCAGTACATTCTATGATTCTCTGATGCTTCTTAGAGCTATCACAATATGTTTCACATACTTTTGGTAATAGATTAAACTAGCCCACCTGCAGGATAATCTATCACAAACAAAAAGTAAGTCTTTCCCTCTAATTAATTTCTTATGGCAAAAAACCCCCCTGTATCCCTGAATTCTAAGCCCAAAGTAATGAAGACATACTGACCCTAATTCTATCATTGCTTTGCCTATAAAGAGTGAAAGGCATTTCTTTTCTGTCTCAATCTGTTTAATTCTGTTAATCTAATTAGGCTCAATTGCATTTTATTTGTCTCAATAAGGAAAGCCATTCTTCTGTAGTTATAAGAACAATTCCTAAATACCAAAATGGTATACAAACTGTGAGACATTGCTGGTGTGTAGAAGTTGAACTGGAAAAATAGGAGGAGTAAAGCAAGATCCTAATCTGCTTTTTTTCCCACCTTTCTCCCCCCGCTTTTACTTTCTTTGAAAATCGGTACTTTTCAGACTTCCTGTTCATTTCTCAGAAACACATTAGTTGTATGAATGACTTTCCTAATTGCAAGATAGCAGAAGTTGAAAGAGTCGGTGCAGATGGCACTGGACGTGCAAGACAGGCAGAAGAGTTAATATGAATCAACTTTCAGGACAAGATTGCTCACAACAGTCTGATTACTTTTAGTTAGGAAGCAGAGGAAGAGTGATAGTTGAAACTTCGAAATTTTCTCTTCGGTGGCTGTTCCTCCACAGAAGTGACTTGAACTGTAATAGCATCAGCCTTCCTATCTTAAGCATGTTCATTAACAACATGGATGTATTTTGTGTGCCTGCAAGGAAAATATACTTTTTCTTTAGTTTTCATCATAGCATCATACAATAGATGAATGATGGGGGTAAGTGACAATATTAATACTAAGAAACTTAGTCTGTGTGGAGAATGCTGTATTTTTGTGTATTTGAACTTTTGAATAATCTATCTTACATCTTGCAAATTAACGCTGTGTTCTCTCAGCTTCAAAGGGAATTCACTAAAAGCATCTCATACAAAAGCATAAACAAACAGTTTAGTATAGAACTTCTTTTAATAACAGCAATATCCCCTAAGAAAGTGAGTGATTGCTTCTCCAAGGATGTTTATTAAGGGCTAAAATACCTTTGATAAGAACCAAATCACTACTCTTGTTACTCTGTGTTATCCTGATGAGTACAATTTGGTAACTATTTTAAACAAAAAAAAGAGATACTGATTCCTCTGTTTTTCTGCTCAGACACACAAAGAAGACAAGCTGAAATTACATATTTCTTTAGTAAGTGGTTACTAAAATAAATATTCTTAGTGATGTGTTACACATCCTAATTACTGAGTGAAGAAAGGCTTTCTAAAGAACCAAATGCATTCATTGTCTGAAAGGAAATATATGGCACCACTTGCTAGTATGAAGCTACATTATACTTTATGACTTTGGTTTCTTCAACTTTAGACAAAAAGCTAAATGAAGTATGAAACTGCAAACAGCTAAGAAATATATAAGTAAGATGATGGCTTTTTTTTCCTCCCGTGTTTGCCACAGAAAGGAAGGGAAATGCTACAAACTTTTTCTCATTCTGTAAGAGAATATTACCTCATGTTTAGTATTTATAATGTAGGGTTTTCTAAATAGCATGAGACTTGAGATCATCAAATTAATCTCTGTCTTCAGTGGTCAAAACTTCATTCTTCAGAAAAATATAAAGGAAATTTTAGTCTCTTTCAGAGACTAGATAAAACTAGAGGCAATGTGTTGCTTGGATGTCGATGATAGAATGTGAAATAAATCTGAAGGAAAAAAGTCACTGATAAAGGACAGAGTTGAAAATGCTAAGTTCTAGGATCCCATTTTCAGCTTTTGCCATTCTTCACTTTTCAAAGAGTGATCCAATAATTTGTTGCAGATTTTTCTGTTTCAAAACTAAGTTAGTGAATGCCCAGCTTTGTTTTTTTTTGTCAGAAACAGCTTTTCATTAAAATGTAGAGCATTAATCAAATAAGAGAAATGACCAGTAGATAATTAATTATTGCAAAACAGACTCAGGAGGTAGTCCTGAAGGGGAAAGGAGTACAGGAAAGCTAGACATTCTTCAAAAAGGAAATCCTAAAGGTACAGGAGCAGGCTGTTCCCATGTGCCTAAAGATGAGCCATCGGGGAAGAAGACTGGCCTGGCTGAACAGAGAGGTTTGACTCAAACTCAGGGTAAAAAAAGAGGGTGCATAATCTTTGGAAGAAGGGACTGACAACTTGGAAGGACTATAAGGATATCATGAGATTATACAGGGAGAAAATTAGAAAGGTCAAAGCCCAACTAGAACTTAATCTGGCTACTGCTGTAAAAGACAACAAAAAATGTTTATACAAACTCATCTGCAATAAAAGGAGAGCTAAGGAGAATCTGCATCCTTGAACGGATGTGGGGTGAAACAGTGACAAAGGATGAGGAAAATGCAGATGGCTTCTTTGCCTCAGTCTTTAACAGTGAGACCACTTTTCTCCGGGTACCCAGGCCTCTGAGGTGGAAAACAGAGACAGGAAGCAGAATAAAGTCCCCATAAAACAGACGGAAAGGGTTAGAGACCTGCTACATGATTTACACACTCACAAGCCTATGGGGCCAGGTGGGATCTGCCCAAGGATACTGAGGGAGCTGGTGGAAGTGCTCCTTGAGCCACTCTCCAACCTATTCTATGGCTCTATGAACTTGAAGAATGAGACCAAATAAGTTCTTGGATCATGCTAAATGCATTCTATGCTCACAATCAAAAGCTCTCTGTTAATTTCTCTTCTTTTTTTTTTTTTTTTTCCAGCACAATATAATTTTCATATTCACCTTCAATAAAGAGAAAAGGGTAGAGAGTTTAATAATGCTTACTGCTCTATTGAAAAGCAGGTTGCATTTTACGTCAGGGTTCTTTAATCTTTCTTAAAACATTAGAGTGTTCTTTAATGCTCTTATAAACATTTCTTTATTCCTAGACACAAAAGAATTTAAATTAGTAAAGAATTGAATTGTCATGTGATGCGTGGAAACTTGCAACCGTTTTTTTTTTCCCCATCAACGTTTTCCAAACTGAAAAGGTATCCATGAACGTGTAGCTACAGCAAACTTCTGTGAAGAGGCTTACTTCTATATTCATGGAATAAGCAGTTTTGTTTAAGAAAGGGAAATATTCAAGAAGATGAGACTGAAAACCTCAAAATGCCTTCAACTTGAAATTCAAGTTCAGTTCTTCCAAAAGCCCCAATTCACGGAGGCATATTTATCAGCAGATTAAAAAGGAAATAATCCACTATATAGATACTAATTGTGCTGGTGGGCACGTAACAGCCCTACTCACCAAGAAGGAATTAACTGTTCTGTAAACAGAGAAAGCAATCTAAGCAAATGGGCCATTTGGACATCACTAGTAATAAAATTGTATACTTCTCCTGAGAAGGTTAAGTTTCACTTTCAGGGACAATTTCTTTGCTCCCTTGCCACATACCTTCTATTATGATGTTCATGTTAAGGTTGTCACTGGAACTTTAATATCTTTCACAGAGCATCGTATTAGCCAATCAAAAATGCCTTCTGTACATCAGTTTTATGAAAAGGGAATATTAAAAGGTCAATGCCTCTTACAATATATTGGAAATTATTTTTGCTTTCGTGTGTCAGATGTCTACAAATTCCAAAAACATTCATGCTGATGATAGTATAAATTTATTGAAGAGCAGGAAGTTAATTGGTATCCATCCCAGTAACTAAGCCAAAAAGGAATTAAACAATGAGTCGCATTAACTTTTGCTAGTGAACACAGAAATACAACCTTTTCCCCTACTGTTGTGCAGAGTAAAAATTCATACATATATTAATTGCGTTAACAAAACATGGTACTAAAAGGAAACAAATGTAAGTTTATGGATATTATTTTTTTTTCCACTATCCTCAAAACACAACAAAAAGAAGAAAACATAGGGAAGATGAGCTAAAGTAACTAGCAGATGAAGCATGAAAAACAGATATTATACATGGGTTTCATTTTTCTCAGACTTATGTCTGGCTTCCATGGAGTCACAAATAAACTCCTGGAATGGTTTACATTTTGAATAGAGGAAAGATTGAAGTCAGAAACACAGTGATGACTCATCTGCGGTAGAAAAAAATTCACATTTACACACTTGTGTAAGAGATGTAGAATTGATAGCAAAGTTTCATGGAGGTGATAAAATTTAAGACCCTCAAATGCTGAGTAGCTACTTTATCAAACAGCAAACAATAATGGAAAGTGAATAAGATTTTTCTATATAGCCAGTAATAAACTTTATCTCTGTTTGGCCATTGCCAGATGAAAAACTTCAGAAATATTCACTTGAGTTGAAAATTCATCCTTTTTGTAAGATAAGAATAATTTAACAAGCACATACCTCAAAAGACTAAGGAAGTTTGTAATGGTGACTATTGCCAGCTTGTGACAAATTAAACCCCAATCCTACAGAACTCACCACCTTCTATAAGAATACACTTGTTTAACATCTGAACGCATTTTTATCCAGAATGCCTTTGTTTACCTACACTGCATCCTGTTAGAGTGATCTTTGATAGTTTTGAGGGTGGAAAACTTAGGAGACTGGATCAGACCACAGGATCATCAAAGGTACCTGTAATCTGCAAAGCCAGTAGGCTTCCAGTAATGGCAAAGAGAATTATCAAGGATGCATTGAAGGAAAATTTTACAAACTCAGAGCATGCTGAAAGTCCTCTTTTTCCTTCTACAGATTTCTGATTTCCAGGAGCCATTTTGTAGGACAGAGGAATTGGATGAGATCTCACATATTTTTATAGAGCCCAAACGCTGTGGGGGAAAAAACCCTTATTTTCAAGATGTAAATTTGTTTATTTAACCCCAGGGGAACTGCTGTCACTTGCTCAGACTTTTTTAGAAACATGAGTTCCATATGTTCCAAAGTGATTTCTGTCAAGATGCAGTGTTTATGAAGCTTGAACAGAAGAGACATTTCAAGAGCTAATATATGGTGAAAAAGAATAGATTTTTGCCCCACATTGCTACAATCAAGTCTATTAGAATTAATACCATTTTAGTAAATACAAAGAGTGCAAGCCCTTTGTTTTAACTGATAACAGTTAGCATTGTAGTTACAACAAATATCTAAAAGAAAGAGAAGTAAAAGGGAGGGATGAGATTGTAGCTGTGAGCTGTATAGCTTTATCTGCCTTTAGCTAGAGTTTATAAACATTTGAGAAAACAAAAGCCATAGGAAAACCTTCAGCATGGCAAATATGCCACATCCCAAGGCTTGTTTTTTATCTAAGAGAGTAAGCAGAGTGAAGCCTGTTGAGAAGGGTGAAGACACCAGAGAAATGGAGAGCTATTAAAATTGCCAAGGCTATAGGTAAGTGACAAAGCAAATATTGCATCTACAGAAAATTAAGTACTTCAGTCAAAGGAAAAACATAATAATTAGAGGCAGACAGATAAGTAGATCTGTATAAGCAAAAGGAAGATCTAAAATCGTGCAGGAACATCAGTATTTGAGCCATTGAAATGGAAAACGTAAAAAACTTCTAGAATACTCACTGAAATAGCAGCTGTAGACAATAGTCCTTTTCCTTCTGTTAAGGAAAGAAACTAGCACAACCTAACTTATACACGTGCTGTAGGAACATGTAATCACAATCAGAGTCTCATTTCATTTGTCTGTGGTCATTAACAGTGTTACTTCCACATTCTTAGCTCATCAGAAGCATCCAATTTTATTTTGCCAAGGACTGCAAAGACCAAAGAGAAGTATCTATGGGCCAGAGGCTCTTTTTTTTTTTGTGTGTGTGTGTGTGTGTGAATAATATATCGTATTCTCCTTGGTTTCATTAGGGTGGTTTGTGAGGCACGTGCTTACAAGAATAATATGTAATACAGTATGACTAAAGTAATTACAACAAAGAGCTTATAAGTGAATTTATCTTGTCATATGGTGTTTTGTTATAGCACTGACCATGAAATAGTCTTCAAAATAGCCTAATATCACCCAAAGAAACCTGCATGTGTGGTTCTTGTATAAAATGCTCTGGTTAAATTCTATTATGACTTGAGGAAGACGGGAAGGGAGTACTCAATGGCAGACAGTAATAAGGATGAATTTTGTTGGAGTGTGTATTACATTCTGTGAAGATTTTGCAACTTTTAGGGCTGATTGGGTTATTGAATCCACTTAAACCCTTTTAAAAAAATTATTATGTTGATTATAATGTTCCCAAGTTGATCCTGGCATGTCATGCATTAACTAATTTCTTCAAATTCATTGAGCAAAATCTACTCCTAAAGGGCTGACGATTTTTACAGTCTATAAAAGTCTATTAAGCATAAAAGTCTATAAAATGCATTAATACTAAAAATCAATTCCACCATTTTTCCGAGGTTTGGATCTATCCATGATTGTTTACCCACATTTACAATACTTGACCTCTGAAGTGGGATAAAAGGATTACAAAACCATGTTTCTGAATTTTAAAGCTCAAGGATCTCCTTTGAGTTTCTGGAGTGGACTCTCTCCAGGATTGTCATTTAAGTCTTGATTTTTTTGGTAATTACTTTCTTCTTCACATTTTCCAATGTTTAATTTGTGAGGAGATTTGGCCTCTTACCGCTGTACCAATTTTTGCTACAATTCTGCAGATTATCTGCTGTAAATGAGAAGCAGCAATATGTACTTACTCAGGTATTTGTGAAATGCACATCCATAAGGCTACTTAAAATTCTCAGAAGGAAAGTGCATCAGAGTAAGACTTAAAAAAACCCAACAAGCCAAACTAACCACAAAAACATTTAGTCACTATAAGATGCTCATCTAAAATTTTCTTCCAAATTAGTTCTATTTTCAGTTATTAATCTGATAAATGATCTTTCCAGAGCCATTTATCAGGCTAACCTTGAGTGTTCGAACTTGAAAAATGTAACCCTTTCATTAAAATTGATTAAAATAGATCCTGAAGCAAGTATGAGCCAGTCAAACCAACATTAAAATATTTAAGATAGTCTAAAAAAATTATTTTACTTCAAAAAGGAATGAAGGTTGACAATCTCCAAGGATTAGCCTATGATCCACCTATGCTTATTCTATAAACCTTCCTCAGGTAAAATTAACTGAAACAGTCATGTGCTTCTTCAGACTTCACTTTGAAAAATTCAGGAAATTCTAAAATGATGAGGAATGGGATTATCTAATTACTATAACCAGGAATATCAGAAAGTATTTCTATTAAACAGATAAATTCTTTACTGGTAATGGTCTTAGACTAATAAAGAATGGAACTATACAATATACACCATCATAGATCATGATAGCTTGGTTGGAAGCTTTCCACAGTGAACAGTTAGAAGAAGAAGTATAAATAGGAGGTAAAAAAATCCAAGTCTACTCATGAAGAAAATTTATTCTTGTGGCCAGGAAGCTTGTTCATTAAGCACATCTTAAATACGTTCATTGAGCATTTTATTAAGAATCTAAGCAAGTGAGAGGCCAGGGGAGAGAAGTGCAAAAAAAAGTGGAAAAACCCCCAGTGTAAAAGCTAGAATTTATGGGCTTTTTAAAATTTTGATTCTGCCTGATGTCTAATCAACTTATGCAGCACCCCATCCAATGTTCTCAGAATAACAAAGGGTGTGTTTGCCAGTGAAAGACAAATAGGGTTGTAGGTATGGGCTATATCTAAGATTTCATACTGTTTGAGAAACAAGCAAGTGTAGCTTCAGATCAGAAGGGATTTAGCATTGTCTGATATGAATTGAGAATTTCTCCCATTTAACTGGCCTCGTGCATTGCCTGAATACCAACCACCAGTTTGCATGCTGAGTACACCTTCCTTACAAAGAAGCTCCTCTCATCATCCATGCTTCTGGCTTTCAACAGTCAAGCTGAACGCTGAAAAAGAGTTCTTGAGAGGTTGTGTGAATTTGATTGATTCCATACAGAAGAATAAAGTGAAATGGAAAAATAAGGGAAGATAAATATGATAGGGTGTATTTTATTGTTTGTCAGGAGAAAGGATCTTTGAGTTCCATTTCAGCTGCACTAGAAAGAGCGCTATCTGACTTGCTGTTACATAATGAGTCTGCAGGTCTAATACTAAGTGTTTAAACTAGTCTTTCTGACTCCTTGGAGGCAGCTTCCTGTTGAGGAAGATGACCTGTCAATCAGTCTTCTGGACGTGGATGTAGATGCAATTCCTGTATATCCCTAAGAAGTAAGTTAGGCCCGTGAGAAACTTGGTCTGTACCCGTGAGAAGCCTATGCTGTACCTGTGTGAAACTGTGAAACTGTAGAAGCTAGAGCATAAACAACAGAAAGATAAAACTGCACCTAGACTAGGTAGTCCTTCTTAGCTGGTATGTGTTTTAACAACAGACAATCAGTAGTTCTGTAAACAGGCCTGGAATAGATGACCAATAGTGTTATATTATTGTTAAGCTGCAGCCAATTAACTTGCGACATATACGCCAGAAAATAGTATAAAAAGGCGTTCTGATTTATTAAATAAACTCTCTTCTTTCCGCCATACCCGCTACCTGCTTGTGTGTATTTGTGTCATTTTGGACTCTACAGCGACAGCTTCCTGTCATCTTCTCATTGGAGATTTGATTGTTCATGGGTGCCACTTGACGTCTTACACATTCAGCTCAATCTAGCAGAAAATATGCTTTGAGAAAATATGGCTCTGAATTTCAGTTTCCTCTTAGAGTCAGACTTAGGCAATAAATGGTGGTGGATACTTCTGCTTTCTGTCTTGGTTTAAGACCTTTAATTGGAATAATCTTTAATGATTGCTGGCATGCAGTAGACATTATAGAAGTGCACCCTTCTAAGACTGACAAATTAATTTCAATCCCAGTTCTTTCATTTTTCTGTTTTCTGTTATCTTCTCCCCACACTTCCACCTGTTAAACTGTCTCCTGACACAGCTGGTGTAAAGAAGAAGAATTAATTTTCCAAATTTGGCACTGACATGAAGAGGTTGGAAGTGCCTACATATAATTTTGGAAGCAGTAGTGAAATTCCAGCTCTTTGCCAACACCAATAAAGGATTATAATTTACAGACATGCAGAATGAACTCGAAAAGAAATGAATGACGCTGAATACTTCATAACTGAATGGACAAATCATGATAACCAAGTGACAATAGAAAACCTTTGTACTCATTATGAGAAAACCAAACTACGTGACAAATGACATAGAACTTAGGTTGTAAAACTTCCAAAAGATCTTGGAAACGAATTATTCAAATTCCTTTCTCAAACAATGGGCTCACCTCATATGGCTTTATGTGCCTGTCACTGTTCCCATTTGTTCAGAAATCTAATTATAGCTTAAAGATTTTTTTCCTTACTGAAGAAGCATCGGGGTTTAGTTAGTCCGTGGACTAAGAGTAGGGCATGATACTGCAGCAAGGTGTATATTTTGGGATGGGCAAATCACCCTTTAGATTCAAGGGACAAGCAATTGGTTTCATATGAAGGATTTCAGCAGAAATAGTGTTTTCACTGAGCTTCCATGCAAACTCACCAAGAAGCAAAAATGTGCTCTGGATTTATCATTTGACTACAGCAAAACTTCAAATGAATGCTTTTAAACTTTTTCTGAGCCTTCACTGCTTGAGGGAAGCTCCCTTTAAAAAGCAAACAAGAACCTCCCATATTGCACCATGGTTTTATTTCAGGGCAAAGAATCACTCCGCGAGAGCTGTAAGCAGTGTTTATCTTGCAAAGTAGTATTGCATCCTTGGAATCTTGCTAATTTTTCTCCATTTATTTCATATATTCACTTTTTGGATTTTTACTTATATTGTTTTTGTTTTTCATCTAAATTGTCTCAGTTACTACACTTCAAATGACACTGAGAAATCTGCCATTAAAAAAAAAATTACAAAAATAAAATTGGAGAAAAAAATTGAATAAACTTTACACAAAGAAATGTTGATAAAGAAATACTTGCAAATTCTATCTGGAATAGTGACAATATGTGCCTGGAATACCTTATCATAAAAGAATGCAAATCAAATCTAATTTCCTTTTGTTTTTCTTTGTTGACAGCAGATGTTGTGAACATTAAAAGAAGACAGTGAATGTATGGGGAGACATATTAAATGAGTCTCCGGAATGACTGACACTTCTGAGTTGTAGGGAATCAACTCATGAAGAGAATCAAGTTTACTGACTTTGAGGCTATAACAGAGTTAGCTTTGTCAAGTTCATAAAATGGAGATGCTGAGTCAGAATTTGATTAATAGTTTTATCTAGGAGTTGAATTATTCAACAATTAAGATACACTTTTCAAAAGGAAAGATTTTTTTTTTAAAGCTTAGAATGCTGATTAGAAACAGGCTGTAAAATACCAATCAGCATGCATCTGATTTGTTTGCTTGTTTGTTTTGATAAAATAGTATTTTATTTGAAATCAAACATACACTGGAAGAAAATAATGGTGATCTTAATGATCTGTTTCACCTACAAGAACTTGTTAGTCTAGTTTTGCAAAGTGTTCACTTGCTTTGTTGGTTTTAGAAACTGATGAACACTTATGTAATGTTCACATGAATGTGAACCACAAGGACAGAATTATTTCGTCTTTAACAGATGTCGGTGTCTCAGCACTAAATTCTGTTTATTTACAGCAGATAATAACAATGTCTTGCCATCTACACTAGTGTCTTCAGCTATCTGTTGAATATTTAGCCTTGTCTTTGGTATCACATCAGTAAATACACAGTTTTAAAATTCAAACTGCTATGACAATCTTTGATTTTAAAAGGAAATACTTTTTTTTCATTCTGCTTCAGCTATTAGAAAACCTGCAAGACAGATGACATCTGACAAAAGTTTCACAGGACATGCATGTATCTTTGGATGTACCTTCCAAAGACTGGGAACAGCTGTTCTTTTGTGATGCCAGGGAGGTATTCAGAGATCACAGAATGACAGAATGGTCAAGATTGGAAGGGACCACAGGTCTCTGTGGTCAGAGACCACAGGTCTCATCTGGTCCCACCTCCCTGCTCAAGCAGGATATTTCTAGAGCACATTGCACAGGATGGCACCCAGAGAGATCCTGAATATCTCCAGTGAGGGAGACTCCACAACACCTCTGGGCAATCTGTTCCAGTGCTTGGTCACCTGCACAATAAAGTTCTTCCTCGCATTCAGGTGGAACTCCCGTGCATCGGTTTCTGCTGAGTCCCTCTTGTCCTACTGCTCAGCAGTACCGAAAAGAGCCTGACTCCCTCCTCTTGACACACTCCCCTCAGATACGAACAACAGTCAGTCTGGTTGGTGTCATCCTGATTGCTGGCACATCTGCTGTAGGAATTTTTAAGAACTGTCTCTTCTGGATTTAGTTAAGGATCAAGTCTCATTTCCCGGGAGAAGTGGTAAAGTGGGCATCGTGTCCCTCACAGCACCTCCTATTTCTGTGCAGGGTAGTCCTACTGTCTTGTGTTTTGCAAAGGTTTTGGTGATTTACGAGTATGAGCCTTGAATGTCTTTCTGAAGAAGTACCTAGTGAGAGCTGTAATGAAGGGGCTAGCCTACATGTCTAGAGCTATACAAGCAGGAGATTGAAGGATGGTGTTGCATATCTGCTCTGGAAATACCTTTCTTTCTCCCTGGTGCAATGACCTGAAAGGATTTGCAGGAATGTAATTTCTCCACCTGACATCTTTGAGTGCTTCCTTCTGTGTAAGTGGGGGAGAAAGATGCTTGCCCTTGAACCGAACGATGATGAAGAGCACACATCCAGTCTGGACATGGTGTCTCACCTAATTTTGGACTACTACTTTAGTGAGACAAATTGTACCCATAATGAAAAAGGAAGTAAAATCTGGGAGTCTTATGAGTTTTCCTTGTCACTACTGTGCATACTAAACAAAGCACGAGCTAAAGCAGGTGGTGAGTATTGTAATGCCTTCACAGTCTAGGGAAAAGAACTTCTCATCACTGATAGCTTCTGAGTAAGTCTAATAATTTCTATTAAAGTTCTCACAACATACCTAGAATGCAGGATTTGTTAGTTTTTCTTTCTCTTAGTGCTTGTGGGTTTGTTTGTCAGGTTTTTTTTTTAATTTTTTTTTTAATGTAACACATGTTTAGGGAAAAAAAATTTCCTTGTCAAGAAAAGTTACAGCTTTTATATTTTTCCCTGAAAGCATCTATTTTAGTTAAACTGTCAAAATATGCCAGTCTCCTGGCAGCCAGAAATTATGTGGGTGTCCAATATAAGGAAAACTATTTTGTTTTTAATTGTGGCAGCATCTGGAGGAGTGTCCAACCTTATACACCACTCATGCCTATCTAATTTAAAGAGCTTCCAGCTGGTTCAAGCTATGCACATGGGCTTCATTTTCTTTGCTTCTGGAAACGGAAGAATTCCACTGGAGCAAGTCATGTCTGAACAGTGCTGAGTGCTGCTCACTGGGATGTGGTGATAGCTTCATGGTGTTATAATACAATGCACTTCACTGATTCACTTCACAAACCTCTGATTAATAACACTAGGCTGATTTTTTTTTTTTAAAGTATTTGACCAGGCAACTGTTGCCTACATAGTCAGATCAATTTTTTAGAAAATCAAGAGAAAATTTGGTATTGTTGCTTCACCACATGTATAATTCATCCTGAACTCTTTCACTATAAGTATTAAATATTTGCAATTTATATTATCCATATGTTGCAGTCTTTTGTCTAATGACTCTCTGGCCATGGTAAGACTAAACTAGAGTTATTGGACAATCAGCTGAGCTCTTAAGAAAGTACCTACCAGACCAAGTCTATTACAGAAAACTTTCAGACTAAATGATGAACATATTTTACATTTGTGAACTATTAAACACCGTCCAAAGAAGGGCAACAAAGATGGTGAAAAAGGCCTTGAGGGGAAGCCATAAAAGGAGCAGCTGAGGTCACTTGGTCTGTTCAGCCTGGAGAAGAGGAGACTGAGGGGAGACCTCATTGCAGTTACAACTTCCTCGTGAGGGGAGGAGGGGCAGGCACTGATCTCTCCTCTGTGTGACCAGTGACAGGACCCGAGGGAATGGCCTGGAGTTGTGTCAGGGGAGGTTTAGGTTGGGTATTAGAAGAAGGTTCTTCACCCAGAGAGTGGGTGAGCACTGGAACTCCCCAGGGAAGTGTGGATGCTGGAAAGCTTTCAGCAGAGAAATTTTCCAGCTTTCTGAAACATTCTGTGAGAGCCCTACTTTTCCCACGCAAGCTATGAAAAACAGTGAGATGGTTTTGTAAGTGAATTCTTTCATCTTGCACCTATGAAGTTGTTATGTAGTATTGTTATGATACTGACTAGAGAAATGTTTTGAAATAGGTGTTGTAGGGTTCAGCCAATCACCCTGGGAGGTGGGTGGCCAAAGGACCAATGACCTCATGGCATTCAAGTATACTAAGATATAAAACGAGTCTGTATATTAATAAATAATGCCATTCCACTTTCTTCCTGGATTGTACTTTGTGTTATGACTTCTCTCCGTCCCCGGTACAACAGCAACAGGGAAGTCGTCAGAGCACCAAGCCTGACAGAGTTCGAGAACTGTTTGGACAATGCTGTCAGGCACATAGTGGGATTATTGTGGTGTCCTGTGCAAGACTAGGAGTTGGACTCGATACTCCTTGTGACTCCCTTCCAATGCAGCTTATTTTGTGATTCTGTAAAATATTTTCAAATGCATCCAGTGACCTAGTGCATAGATGACGATTTTGTAATCATCATCTATGGATATAGATACACTGGATATACTGGGCAACCGTAAAAAGAATCCCAAAACAAAACTTGTGATAGTGTCCCTTAAATGCCACGTACACTCAAGCCTTAAACCTATACATATTAAATCAATTGTTATTTAAAGATGTAAAATCGCCAATTTCTATCCTGACCTCTGGTTTTCCCTGAAGTAAAACACTAAAACTTTATTACAGTACCTACACTTCTCTAAGTGATAATACAAGCAATATATTTTTTGGGGATAACAAAAGTTAGGGACGGTACTGTAAATACAGTCAATGCATACAAATTTTTCCTCTACATTGGACTAATGAGTGCCTGAGCTGTTTCTCTTATTATGCTTGAACGATCAGAATATCATACTGTAAAGAACATAATTTATGCACACTGTTATTTGTTTATTAAAAACACAAGCCATTATACATGCTTTAACAACCAGTACAGTGTAACCCATTTCTTTATATTTCTTTGCTTGCAAATTGTGCTTGAAGGGATGAGACTCACATTTTATCTGGAGCCTCATTAAATATGTTCTGGATGAAGCATCAGTAATAAATATGAAAAGGAAGGATGTGCTACTTCCCTCCCCCCTGCCATCTTTTTGCCTAGCATATATCACCATAATGTTAAAACATTTAGCACGCAATAGAGAAAATAAGTGATGCACAAAGAGTGCTGCAGTAAGAACCTGATTAACCTCAGTGACAACATGCAAAGTAGCTTATCTTGGAGAAACCTTGGCAAATATTCTGGTAGTACTGGATGGTGACTCTGCCAGTGAACCCTTGTGGAAGGTTTCTTACAATGATCTGTAACAACTGGGGATTGCTGTTCAGACTTCATTTGGCACCAAAGTTTGGAGGCCATACACGATGTTTGGAGAACGTATTTCCCTGTCTTTTGGGCAAAGTCCACTTCCCTGATTCCCTCTTTTTACATCACAGGGGATGCTTGACAGGTCATGCCTCTAATGCTGTGTGTTTGTCTGGCATAGCTGGTTCTTCCTTGCAGCTACCCATGGTGCCCACTGGTAAAGGGAAGCATCAGTGCCGGACTATAATAAACTCCTTTTCTCTATTCCGATTTACTGCTCATAGTTTTCACGCAAGAGTACGATCTTCATTGATTAATATAAGACTCAGCATAACTTTAGGCTGTGAATGTTTTTTTATCAGTCTTATATCTACCCTTATATCTACCGATGGTTTAGTTGGTTTGTGTCAAATCAAGAGGGGTCAGACTTGTTTTTCAATCTGTTCAAATGGAAAGGTTAAAAGTATACAGCATGTTTACATCTAAAAAGTTGGCTTTTTAAAAATATTAACGAGAAATTAAGTTTCTTTAAGAGAATCTGGTAATTTTGAAAGACATCAAATTAACAGAAAGGGAAACATAAACTTTATCTTTTTACTTAAAATTAATATACTGTAATATATGGTGATATACAATAGCTCATGATATTTTAAGTTCCATTTATCTATCCCAGAATCCTGATTTCTTTTGGAGATACTGATTAATGATCAAACTTGAGTTCAGTTTTTACAGTATTGCATGCTACCCATGACAATACATTCAGGAGACAGACCACAGAGACATCAAAGGAACTATGTTGTTGGTGCATTTTATGATAAAACATAACTTTCTGCTGGAAAATGCACTGGTCCAATCCATTTGTATCACATTGGCGACAGATTAGCCATCAAACAGAAATGTTATTTTTTTCAACACAAAACCAAACTCCTGAGTACACTCATTTAGGAAAGGTTTTGTCAGATTTTTTTTACAGTCATATGAATTTTCCCTGGCTATCCTTCACCTGTTTATAAATTCTCAATCCTCCAGAAGACACAAAAATAACAGGAAAGGATTTTTCTCTAAAAGACAAGAATAATAAATTATCAAAAATCAAATGCAGAATGAAAGAAGCAACATAGGGTCCACATTGTCTACAAGCTGTATAAGGCCCAAATAGCATTTAAAAGATCACAGGTGTGAGATGCCTCCCATTTCGTGTTTGCAAAGTTTTTATTCTTTTTGAAGGTGCTCACTTACAGAAATCAAAGTCATTGCAGATAATGTAGATAAAGCAAGGATTCAATAAATTTCAACCTTGTCCAAGTAGAGTAGTTAGTTTGATGGATAAAAAGGATGGGAATAATCAAACAAGTAGCAGTAGGCATATATTCTCTTCTGTATTTGTCCAAAAGGCTGAGATTCAACATTTATTCCAAAATGAAATTAAACAATTTCGATTTAACAATTACTTTCAACATTTTTCATTTAAATGCTTGAACATTTCATAAGACAGATTATCCATGTCTGGTGGAAGAAATTCTGAAAACCACGTTATACCTCTTCAGGTTCATTAACTTTGAATCTAATACTGTAATATAAATCATTTCCAACCCAATTTTCAGGAATAGAATTAAATATTAGAAAAGAAAAAAAATCAATTCTTATGCAGCCAAAAATCACATCCAAAGCTATCACAACTGCTATTGTTAGCAAAGCCCATCTATCTTCCACAATCTCAAATCACTTTTAATTAATCCAGATGCTGCAAGATAAATCCCATCCCAGCTGACACTTTCTGTATTATCCCATGTCTTGTATGAAATATTTCTATTAATAATGTTTCTGAGATTTCCTCTTTGAATTCATAGTTTTTCCTTAAGTGGAAAGTGGCCTCCCGTTTGTGGTCTAGATCTTCTCATTGTGATGAACTTGTCATGTTATTAAAGCCTTTTGTTGATTTTATATAACTACTGGGGTTCAGAGGAATGACTGACAAGTTTTTAAAGCCAGATCTGATACAATGGACCTTCTAATGAGACCACAAAGACACTCAGGTTAGGATTGATCTCAATTAATTTTATCTATGCCTAGTCACTGCAAAGAAGTGCTTCCATGGGCTTAACCCTATTCATATTAGATACTTAAAATGGAAAGATTCATTTGAACATCTGTCATTGTGCATTGACTAAAAAGAACATTTCAGACGTAAGACAAGCTGTATACTGCTTACACAGCTAGAGTTAGAAGAGCTGAATTATACCTGCGATGTCTAGATGAATACTAACAACATCAAATCTTACACTGAGAAACTAGCCACCAAATACATAAAAAGAAATGTAAGTTTTAGCACCAATTCTGTTTCAGTGACTGGATTTTGTCGTTAGGAGCAACTAATTTTGTTCTTCCCAGCTGTTAGCCATATTAATTGATAAACTTACAAGCATCCATGTTCACTTAAATTAATGAAATGTGCCTGTATGAAAGATACTTGACTACCACTCTGTATGAGAACAACCTACAATACGTCTCTACTTCGAAAACAAAAATGCCATCAATGACCTTGATTAAAAATGGTGATTTTGAGCTCTCTGAGCTTTGAAGAAAACGGGGCTTCATATGAGGATGGGTTTCATATTACAAATGCAGAAGACAAGTTTTCTTCTGCAGTTATTTGTATTGTACTGATCATCCACAGGCCACCCATACGTGATGCAAGGAATACTATTCAGACCATTGGATAAGATTCCTATTCTTTTTCTGCTCCAAGAGTTTCCCAGAGTTGCTTACCATCACACTGAATATTCTCACTGTGTTGTGGGTTTATTCCCCCAGTATACACTCTGAAATCTTACAAGAAGGGTAAAACAAGATGGCAAATCTCCACACAAACATGGAATAATAGAAAACATGAAAGTAAACAACTACAACTGATAAAATGCTGCACATCATTCCCACTAATATTTTCCACACTGTGCTATGAAATGAAGTATTTTTCATTTGCTTTACCAATCAATAGAAAAAACTCAGAACTCTGTAAAGCCAAGTGAAGTTGGATTTTGATGATGAATGATGCAGAGAATTATACTAGTTGTTAGTTTTGACGGATAAATAAATTAATAACTTTTGTTCAGAAAGATAGTAATAAAAGCCTTCAAAACCATCAGCTGCCTAGACTTCCAGGCATAGATTTAAAGTGGTTTTTAGATCATTACTAAAGCAGGGAGAAAAGAAGGTCCAGAGAGTGAATTGTCAGCATTATGTCCAGTTCTTTCATCTTCACATAAAAAATTTATTGCATTTACAAGCCATGTGGTTTGAAAGTATCTTTTCATGGCTGATTAATCTTTATTTATGTTAACAGGGATAAGCTGAGTGTCCAGTGACTCGATGAAAATTAATTAACTTACTAATTTTATTGAGGTGGAATTGGGAGACAAGTTAATTGCCAAAAGAAAAAAATATGCTGACAGTGATGCTGAAATTGTAACTGGAACTCATTCTGTTGCTCTGGCGGGAGGACATTGTGGGTCCCTCCTTCTCCTGTCCTGCCCCGAGAACCAGCAGCACCCCTAAAAAGAGCATCCACAAGTCTCCCAGAAGTTGCCAGATTTATCCATCCTGTCATAAACCATGTCTACTTCCCCATCTGGTGGTTGGCTCTGCACATGGCAAGTCACTGTTTCTAGTGCTCTTACCACACTGGACGCTGCCTTGAGCTAGCAGATTAAATATGGATTATAGAAAATATGTGTGTTCAAGTATTTTGCTGAAATATGGCTTAAATATCATTGTTTCCCTGGGACATGCTGTTCTGATTCTTGACTGCTTGTGCTTCTTAGCTGATTTATTATTTATACTGCACCTTCAGCATGCAATAGTCACAAACAAACGTTTTGCTCTTATTTGAACACCTGCTTAACCTCTTACGTTTTTGTGAACTTGATTGTTACAATGAAACAAAGGACAACAAACCCCGAGAAGCAGATGCCATCTTGGGGCTAACAATTCTGCAGCACTGAATATAGATTGGAGCTCTTGATACACTGCCCTAAGTACCACATCAATACCAATAAAAATAAATGGGATGTTGAACTGACGCATGGACTAGCATCACCGAGTCACCTCTCCGAGGCAGTCCCTTGAAAAAAGCTTTCTGTTTTCCCTGGACATAAAAACTGCTCTCTTTCTAGAACAGGATTCCTCAAACTCCCTGTCAAATGGGGCTGCCCAGCCTGTTTCTAAATGAGCTCAGAACTCATTCTCATTCCCCAAAACTCAGACACGAACCCCGGCAATCCTGCAGCAATTTACCATTGAACAGCTTTTAAAAGAAAGCTTTTAAAGACTGTGGTAGTCATCTTTGTCTTCAGCTACAACTTTAACCAGAGGGTTACTGATGGCTGAATAGAAGATGGTGAGCAGACCTGTCCGTGTAGCAGTAACTACTCGTGAGAACTTCTGTGGACACCACTATGTGATTATGCCTATGTCCCCATCCCATTTTTTTTTGAACTGGAAAATACAACTTTTTAATAACTACATCCTTCTAAAAATTTTTTATATATCTTACTCGTTATTTTTCCATGAAAAGCAGTGAAACACTGAGTTACACAATCACTCAGCACCTACACATTTTTGGCAAAGCATACGGTGTTGCCAAGAGAAAATGAGAAAGAAATTAAACCACCGTACCCTTCAACCTGTTAACAGTCAGGGCTGAGGTACTGCATTGCTTCAGTGATTTGTGTGGAACAGAGCTTTTCTTTTCATGAGGAAAAGCTTTGGCAGGCAAACTACCTTTTCGCTGCTCTGTGTGACCTTTTGCAGCTGGGAGAGTGAGGGGCCTAGTACAAAGACGGATTAATACATGCAGAATCTAAGGAAAGATGTAGATTAATAAGCATGATATAAATTAGAAACCTAGCTGTTTTCTGCTTGGAAATAGAGAGAACAAACTCGGTGTGGAACCCAGTATGTTTCCTCTAGATACTTTGATCTTGGGTATCTTTCTTATCTGTGTTCCATTCAAACACAGAAACTTGAAGTCCACACTGATGAAGTGCTATCCATCCTGGACAAAAGTAAAGGTTCCCATTAAATTAATTCTTCCCCTCAATCTAGTCATCTCCACAGTTTGGAAGAGAAGTAATAGCTGCTGAAAATTTCCAGCAATTTTTCCTATATTTCTAGAAGAAGTATGTTCTTCAACACATATGTTTGAATACTGACCTGGATAGTTTGCTGCATCTGAGAGAGACAGTGGACTAAGCCCCAGAGATCCCTGTGAGGTTTAAAGTTGATTTACACTTGAGTAACGCCTACATCTTCAGTAAACTGAGGTTTAAGCAGCTGCACTAGGAAATCCTTGGTGATCTTGAAAGTCTCAGCTAAGGACAGGACCTCCTTACTCAGGTCCACCAGAGGAAGGTTTATTCAGAGAAGCAAGAGTGAAAGTGCAGGTGGAGCCTAAGCTGCACAGGGTCCTGAACGTGTGTTTTCCTTCTTCAGCCGTGTGGAAAGGCGTGGCTGTTAGGCTGCTTCTCTGTTCTTGATAAACTGTGTGGGAGTCAAGTGCAATCTGGAGAAGCCAGAGAAAGGAAGGAAGGTCATATTTTTCAGAAAAGTATGTGACTTGAATTTAGAAGAGTTCTTTACTTTGTTTTCCATTATGTGTATATATATACTATGTTCAGGCTGCATAAATTGTTTTACTTCTACAAGAAAAGCCAAAATATATTCACAAAATAAAATATATGTAATCAATTAGAAGAAAATACAGAAGACTATCACCAAATCTCCTGCATAATTAGAATAGTAATGTTGTTGTGCAGGAGTTAATAAAACTTTAATTTGTTTTTGATAAGTCAATGAACAACACCTTATATGTTTTCTGCTGAAAAATTAAAAGACCCTCTGGAAACTTCAGTCCCAAACATATGTATGTATGCACATGCTACTGAGCAATTTATCAAATAATAAATCTCTGTAGAGGACAAGCACATTACAGTCAACTGTGGCATACTGTTGTGAAAAAGCATCATCCTGGGATGTATAAATAGGCATACAGGCTGCGAGATACACACAGTAATTACTGTTTTCAGTATGGGTGATGCCTTAGGTGATGTACTGTGTTCATTTTGTGCACCACAATTCAAGAATGAACTGGACAATTTGGACAGCAAAAAGATCGATCAAACATCTGAAACTTATGACTTTTGGAGAAGGAGAGAACACACTGGGGTTATTAAGCTTACAAAAAAGAAAATATAGGGGAGACACAGCAACAGTCTTCAAATATGTGCTGCCTTCTGCCAAAGATGAATAATCTACTCTTCTGTCCCTGCTGAACAGGCCAGGAAATAGTGGTCTTAAATTGCGGAAAGGAAGATTCAGACTAGACACTCGTGGGAAAAAGAAGAAATCCAAAGCACTTGGAAGTACTATAATAAAGTTTGCAATGGCTAAAAAGCTTTAGCTGGTGAGAATTTGTATGGAGTAGATGAGATGCATATTTTTCAGAAATGGCACAGATATGTATGAAGTTGTCTTGAAGGCAATGTTCAACTTAATATTTCTTCTCCCCTGTTTTCTTCTCTGTGGTTCTGAGACATCTGAGCAGTGCTCCACTGTTAGTTTCCAGTCTGGAATAAGAGGAGAATGTGATGCTCTTCTGTCTAATTTGAAGCTCAGGGTATTTATCTCAGACCGAAGACTCATGGCTTTAGTTTTGAGTCTCATGAATTGAATTGTGGACTTTTGAGAAACAGCCATCAGAGACAAACAGAATTCAGGAGTGAAGTGTAAAAAGAATCAGCTTTAAAACAGTCTGGTGAAAAAAGTTGATTTTGTAAGTTTGAACCTCATGGACTGAAAATGTTGTCCTCAATTGGTCTTTCAAGTTGATCGTGCTGAAAACCTTTGACCATGTCTTTGGTTCTGAAATGAAGTAGAAAGTGAGATTCTGAGCCATGTTTTTTTCTCATGAAGTGCATCCTGCCTTGAAAAACCTTTAGAAAATATAAAAGATACAACTAAACTTAACTGCTGGCAATCCTTTGAAAAAATGTACTTTTTCCTAACCTCTGCAACTTGCACACAACAATCCTGCTCCTTTATGTGTGACAATTAGATTTCCTTTTCCTTCATAACCAAAAGCAAATGGTTGATGTGCTGTTCAGAAGGTGTTCATTGTTATCTTCCTTTAACTAAATTAGGCAAAATTCTTAACTGCATTCTTCTATAGCCTAGAGTTATATAAACTGATATGGTACTTTATTCTACAATCCTTATAAGCTCTCTCATCTTATCTTTTAGTTCTGTAGTCACAAGCTGCTGTAAATATCTGGCTGAAATATTCCTTCATAAAATATCTCTCCATATGAATATATGATTATATATCCTCAATAAAAATATATTTTAAAATGCGAGTGGAGTCTAAAGAAACACGTGCCCTCCTCAATAGTTGTGTAAACTGGATTCTGAATAGGAATTTTCCCTTACAAATCAGAATGGATAAATATAAATCTTCAAAAGGTCACTTTTATAATTTTTCAATGTTGTACTGCTGAGGACTATGGGAGATGCTGAGTCTCAGCTGGACGTGCGTGTGGACTGTGGACAGAGCTCCCACGGAGAGGCACAGGAAGTGCAGCCTGACCTTTCTTTTGCATGAAGATGAAGTAGATGAATGGTAAGAGGAATGAACATGAATATTTTTTTGTTATTGTAAAAAATCCTCATTAGTGAACTAAACGGTAAAAATTTGCTTGATTTAAATATCCAGATTATAATTTTGGAGGAAGTGTAAAAGCACCTAGGCTAAACTGCAACAGCCAATTATTCTGTTCCAATAATACCTTTGGCTAAGTAAAAATTGTGAACTATGCCTGGATCTACTTGTGACAGTTATATTTTATTATACAGATTAATCATATAATAAAGATCAATCATTTGTTCTCTTTTATATTTTAAACCAGAGAGACTTGAATGCTTTTTAAGATTCTGGGGGAAGGGGAGTAATTTATGTCAGTAATTCAATACCAGATTTTGTGAGAAAGGCTAAATGAAGCATTTATTTTTGAAAACTAGACACAAAGGCCAGATTGCTCCAATATATGCAATCCAATTTTGGTCCTGTTCCATCACTGAATCTGAGATGCACTGTTTTCTATAGAGCAACTGAAGAGACTGGCAATTTTCATTCTATCACATTACAGTAACAGCATGTCCTTTCGTATATCTTCAGCCTTGAGCTATATATATCAACATGTTTTAATATTTTTGGTTTGACAACACAAATACAGGAAGCGTAAGATTATGGTATACATCTGTGAGTTATTTAAATGCATTAAATAGATTTATTTCTACACTTCGTGACATCATAGAAAGAGTTCCAACAACTGTAATAGAATTCTTTTCTCACCTGATAACCTTTTCTAGATTATTGAAACATTTTTGATTCATTGCCTGGCAGAGGAGAGTAAAATAGATGTCAAAATGATGATTTCCTCTGGACCTTTTCCGCCTACCTGCATGCATTAGTAATACATTTTAAACATGGCAAAGCAGCTTTGATTTCCATCTTGCAGTAACAGTTGAAATTAGAAGAGGATTACTGTGTACTGTGGGTATGAAGGAGAGAGAAAGAGAGAAATGTTTTTTCTTGTTAAGGCAGAATCAGACAGAAGAAGCACAAGAAAGAAAGGAAAACAAATTGTACATTCTCAAAGATATTTCTTTCCAGTTTTGCGTGTCAAGTTTTCTATAAAATTAATTGAGTTAAGCTTAACTGAAATTTCCATTCATTTGTTGTACAGAAGTAGTGGCGTTATTACTTTTCTCTTATAGTCTGCGAGACTGGATGGAAGTAATAAGAATTAAAGTCACAGAAAAAAATTACAAGTAGGAATTTATGTGCTAATTGTCTGTTCAAGGTTTAAATAAGGCTGTATTCATAAATGCATACCTTCAAAAGTTGTTCCTTAGTATGACTTGTAACTCCTGTAAATCCATTTACCCAACATTAATAAGTCACAGAAAATTATTCAAAAATATTCAGAATTCCAAAAATTCATGCCCTGTATATTGGATTAGGAGCCATCATCATAATTTGGTGTTCTTTTCAAACTGAATACCATAATACTGAGAATTTTAAACAAGCCTTAGGGGTAGGAAAATCTCTACATTCAAACGAAAAGCGAGTTTTTTGTTAAAGAATTTTACACTTCTATATGATACAAGAATATATGAATGCAGCATTGTATTTAGCATTATGTCCCTATGTCACACATTATTTGGTCCACAAAGCCAGAAGTTGATTTTACAAGAGCTTAAACTATAGCTTTGTAGATGTCAGCAGTGTCTTAGTATTTATGGTATCATGGAGGGATAGGAGTTTCCTCTAACCCTCAAACACTACCACTGTTCCAGATTGATCCCACAGATTTAAGGATACCGTCGTAGATATTGTAACTGCCCTTATGACACAATGAATGTTGTGCATCAATTCTACATATGCCAAAGTGAGCCAGAAAGTGTTTGAGGTTTTACTGAAGTCATTGTGACTCCCAAAACTGTCACATCCTATCTTTAGGAGAAATTGTACCTAGGCAGTAAATTAGGTGCAGGAATTTAAAGTCTTAGTAATACGGCTGCCTTCTGTTCAGCTGACCATAGCTGTTTTTCACTCCTTGGAAATAATGTAGGGAGCAATTCAGTTTCCTGGATCCAAATATGAATTAAGTCAAAATAGTAGCCAAATTAATCTACATGAAAAGAATATGGAAAGGGATGCAAGGCAGTCTCACTGTAAACGAAACAGGGATATTTGAGTCTTAAAAAAATATTTCTATCCCTCTTGCACACATTTTTCCAGTGTCCATTCTTAGTAAAAAGAAGCAGAATGAGAATTTGCCCTTAAATGTTATATCTGAATCCATGTAATAAAAAATTGTGCTCCAGGAAAATGTACATGAAAAAATGAAGATCTTAAAGAAATCTTAAAATTTATCTTAAAATTTATGTGAACTAATAGGTGGAAAGATGTTCTTAGTCTCTCATGAGTGCATGGAGACCTGTGGAGAAATGGAAATAAATGTGAAACATTAATTTAATCAGTGTCTCAACATATGTGATATCTGTCCAACAAAGGCTATTTATAGTACCATATGGACATACAGGATGCTGTGTGGGCTGATAGTGCCTTGGAAATAACACTAATGGCCTTCTCATGTCTGGGCCCTCCCTGTGCTCTTAAAAACTACACGTGACCTTAAATCCACAGTCAAAACAAGAATGTAATCTAATTAAAGCATATAAAGTAACTAAAATGTGAGTATTATGATATGAGGCAAGCTGATATTTTGCTAGGCTTTTCTTTTTGCATTATTCAGAAGATATAAATAAAACCAGTATCTAAGATAAAGGCTATGAAAAAGGGGGAAAGAAAATGAAAGCATAATTGGAGGAAGCCACAACCGGGAATAGCTTAAGGTCCTTCTCAAGCAAAAGTCCTACAAAAATGTATGGATTTGACTACCTCTTTCCCATAAACTCTTAAGTAGTCATTTATTTTACAGCAGAACACTAACCACATGCAATATGGGTTTTCATTGCTACTAGATCAGCAAAACATCACATAATACTGGCTTTACAATCACATTGCACTCACATTGAAAGCAATGTATTTGGATCAAAAGGCACATCTCTATACACCTTTTCTAAAATTATGAACAAACAAATTCTGTAGTGTAAAAAATGAAAGCAACAAACCTATTAATATTAGAACAATTTCATTTTAAAATATTAAATATTTCAGTTATTTCTCTGTGCTCCCTCAGAGAAAAAATGTTTAAATGAGGAAATCCTTTGTGGCTTTCAAAATTAACTGACTCTCCTGTTGGCAGTCAAAGCTAAGAAGCCAGCTATTCTTTTCCATTAAAATAATCCCTCTATGTCCTGGAATGAGAATGGCTGTATTCGTGGGGGTGAGCATCATAAGCCAATGGTGGCTTTATTCCCTCTGCTAATTGATTTTAGTTAATCTTCTGAGAACTGTTCTACTTTCTCGGTTTCATAACAATTAGATTCTGCATTACCTACTAGTGTACACTGGTGACAACAAAAGAAAATAAAGTTTTTATGAGCCTTGCATTAAAATTGAAATTCAATCTGGGATGCCGTCCTAGAAGGGTATGGTGCTGACAAACAAGAATTAAGTGGTGTCAATACAGCACTAACAGTGAGTGTCTTGTGACCCAGAGAAATATATTAAAAGGCTTTAAGTTTTACTAATTAAAGAAACACTAAAACTAAACAGAAAGCATAATAGTGGACTACTGGTTTAAGGAAAGAAACAGTGGGAAAACTAGTTTGTATTTATGAAACCAAGGAAACACAGTAACATAGATAAAAGTAAACAAAAATCATAGCCAGCATCTGTGGAAACATCATACACTATTCATAGGATACAATCGCACTATTGACAGTTGTCCCAAATCATTCCAAAAGCAACTGTCATAAAGCTCTAGTGGCTGAAGATTTTACATGACATTCACCAGAGGATAAATTAAAAATTATTAATTTATAACTTTTATACAGAACACACAGTATTCCCAACTTTCTGAAATCCATCTAGTTACAGCTTTGACTTTGTACTGAGGATGAGGATGGCAGAAAGTAACAGGGCTGGCAACGTGAAGGCTTTGCAGGAATAGACCTTGTTGACCTGAGTCCTGATCATATTTATGCCTTCCTGAAGAATTCAGCAAGCAATTTCCCTCTCATAGGTCATGAAATGTAACACACAGAGAATGTTTCAGAGGCAGAATTTTATTAATGGTGATGTGGAGGTGAGAAAACATCAAAGATGATCTAAGATAGTATTGAAAGCTGACTT
This sequence comes from Ptilonorhynchus violaceus, assembly GCA_013397565.1. Lineage (NCBI taxonomy): Eukaryota > Metazoa > Chordata > Aves > Passeriformes > Ptilonorhynchidae > Ptilonorhynchus > Ptilonorhynchus violaceus. The sequence continues at coordinate 1,537,527 of VZRJ01003181.1, read as the reverse complement.
TTATTTTTCGGTTAGATTGTATATAAAGATTTGATTTTCTTGCTAAAGGTTCAGCAGAAGTTTGTCAGAGTGCTTTTAAACTATAAAAGAATGTGTTCATACATTGAACAGAACCTTTAGTTTATATGACAGATAAGGGAACACTCTGTTAGATAAATTCTTTTTATGTCATGTATTTCCATATTATTGTTAATATCTTGCCATCTGAAACACCTTCACTTCAGGATAGCTTTTATTTTCATTCGTCTTAATCAAAGGAGACAGTATTTTCTCTAAGATCAGCATTATAAAAAGAGTTAGTTACACTGCAAAATCATAGATAAAATAATGGATAGAAAATATATTAAATACTATATTGAGAAGACTGCTGCCATGTTCTTCTGAGTAGAGTCATTACTCTCAGACATATTATATTTTACTGTTTTCTTCCTAAATCTATTGATTGTCAGTCTCTTTGGAGTTAAAGAGCTTGGTTTAGCTGCATACTTGACTTGCATGATTTAGTTTACTTTGAATTTTACACGACAGGTAGGACGTGTGAGGTGATCCTCCTCCCAGCTTTTGCTCAATACATGCTTAGGCTGCTGAAGTATCCATTGTTTCATCTGTGCAAATGAAGTAGGAAAGAAAAATTAGGAAAACCATTAAGGAAGCGTATACATTAAAGTCTTGGTTGTTCAAACTGGTTTCATCTGTTTCCACACAGAAGTGATTGTGCAGTAAATCTGGGCCTTTGAAATCTATGCAGCAAAACACACCCTGAGTTTTGTGGATAGGAAACAGTGATAGATTCTGTGCCTGACTGACTTAAGCCAGCTGTGACACAACAATAGTGTCCCTTATTATGAACAAAGCGTCGATGGAAATGGACTTCTAACCTCAAGCAGGAGTGTTGGGTTCAACTACTCACTCTAAAAGTCAGTGAGATATTTCTTTTGTTTTAGTGTTTATACGAGAAACACTGGTGAAAAAGAAGATAGGATCACTTACTCTGCTGAATATGGTTTTACTGGTAAATTGAGGCATTTTCTTTTGCTCTGGTCTCTAACCAGAGAGCAATCACAGCCAACCGAAGCTCCTGTTTTTTTCCTGCCAAATCAAACAGGCTTCACAGTTTAAAAAGCTGGACTCACTGCTGCGGCAGCCTTGCCCTCTGCCAGCACTGGAGATTTGAAATTATCCTGAGCAGAGACTGGAGTGAGAAGAAACACCAGGCATACTGCAAACCCATGGACCACAATCACAGAAAAAAAATACCATTAAAGGTTCAGCTTAGGAGAAAATCATAAAGACCCTGGATGTACTACACAGCATAGATTGGCACCATCTCTGCTTTCCTTTATTTCACCACTGAATCCAACAGTGTTACGCAGCTTCCAACAGTCTTTTGAGCATCAGTAGGATTGTGGCTCTGAGCACTTCTGGCTCTGAAAAAGAATGCAAATGTTGATAATCTGCTGGCAATGGCCATAATACACACCCCTTCCATGTAGGCAGTGAGAGCCTCAGACATTTTATGCTCTGGACACTTCCAGATGGCAAATCTTCAGATGCTCCTGATTTCTAAGATAAACTGAATCAGTGTGCTTCTATGGGAATTGGGACTTGGAGGACTGTGAAACTGCAGAGTGCAATTAGCTTATCATCCAGTGGTCAAGCTATGACACAAACAGGTTTTAGTCTGCCAGTTCACCGGCAGAATGACCAGCAGCACTTGAAAAACATACACTTTGAGCTGGCTTCCTGCCAGCATGTCTGAGCTGAACTACCTATCATTACTGATGGGAAAGCAAGGTCCTGCGAGTCAGTGCTGCTTTGCAAATATGCCCTTATATACAGTGAGAAGGAGCTGATCTCTCTAGATTATTGATGTCTCAGGCATCTAGGTGAAGGGTGCTCTGCCTGCTGTCACCTCTGCTCCTTGAGGGACAGTCCTGCAGGCAAATACATCTATGTCCTTTCTCAGCCTTCAAGACGGTCATGCTGTATGGGAGAGTTATAGCTGGTCAAATAGGGAAACCCTGATTTCTCATTCATTGTATCATCACTTAATGTCTTATAGTCACCTTTAAATTTGTCTTCTACTAGGCAGAGCTGTATTGATGCATTTAACCCTCACCTAGAAAAATAAAGCACGGCACCCATCCCCTTTTGTTGCAGATCTTCTGTAAAATATCAATCACCCTTTTATTTGTAGGTGGAAAAAGAAAGAAAGGAAACAAGGAAATTAAATAAATTTTGGCATTAGGACAGGTTTAAAGTGTTAACATATATTTGACTAGTATTTCCCAAACATTAGCATGAAAGCTTAGTGTTTAAAAAAAACCCCAAACACCAAGTGAAAATTTTTCAAAGGGGAGGAGAGAATGTAGAAACAAGTCTATTGATAGAGGTGCCTTTTCTCTCAGTTTGGAATCACAGTGACATGTTATTATAAGGACTGTTGAAACACTGAAGAACACTGCTTACTTGATTTGAAGTCTAAGCAGATGTTTTAATCAGGTATGGTGGCACTTTTAATGTTATCATTCATTAACAGGAAGTTCAGTTTTACCTCTCACATCTGAACAGCTGTCGCCTCAGTGCAGAACACTGCTATTCAGGTGCCACAGCTGTGCTCTGGTACAGCCTTCAGCTCTGCTCTGTGTTTGTGCCCTGTGATTTCCAGGAGCTCAGAAGGCAATTCATGAGGAAACAAAGTGGCATGGTTTTAATGACGGGGATTAAAGATTCTGGGTCAGGCAATCAGAGCAAAAAGAGATCCCTCCTGATTTTGATGAAGTTGCAGGGAGCTAAATGGTGCAATAAAGAATGACTTTTGCAATTGCCTTTCTCTCTTATCATTAGATTAATGCTGAAAAAAGTGACACTTTAAAAGGTTTAGTGCTGAGCTTAGAGCTGTAGCACTGCTGCTAAGTGGATGCTTTTCTTGTTGAAAGAGCAGTGCAACAAGGAAACTCACATTGCTTCCTTTCTAAATTGCAGGTTGATATCCATTTATAGTTCTAATTCTAGGTCATTATTGGGAATAGAGGATTGTAGTGTCCCCCCCTTTCAACTTCCATGACTTCAATGACTTTAACAGTTCTGAGCCAAGAATCAAGTCTTCTTACAACTCATGTGAAGAAGTCCCTTCACATAGCACCTGTATTTCACTGTTTTAGTATAAGTTTCAATATTGTATAGACACATTTTAACAGGATGATATGCTGCATGTTTCCTCTCTATAAACCTTCCCTTCCTGATTATTTGTCTAAAAAAGATTAGTCCCATTTCAATTCTCTTTCCCAAGAAATACAAGAATTAATAAACACTTTTATAAACCCCGTATGCTTCAGAAGTATATCTTTCATGCCACTTTTCTAGAGATATTTTTATTCAAGCAACTTTTCATAGAAAGGTTGACAAGAATAATTTCAGTTCAAAGCAGCTGTCTTCTGATCAAAATTCTCTTCAATATTGTGTATTGGGTGTGGCTGAGATGGAGTTAATTTTGCCCACATTTGCCCTCACATTGCTGTGCTGTGTATTGGTAGCGAGGGAGGTGTGGTTAACTGTTTTAGCTAGTGCTGAGCAGTCCTCACACACCATCAGGGCTGTCTCTCTAACATTCCTCTCACACACACCTGCAGACTTGGGGTTTGGGAAAATCTTGGCAGGGAACATAGCGACATATCCAGCACAAGTGACCCAAAATGATGGAAGGAATATTCCATACCAAATAATGACTGCTCAGACATAAAAGCTAAGAGAAAAGAAGGTGCAAGGGCAACTTTTAAACTGCCTTTATCTTGACCCGTAGTTTTTTTCCCATCTTATTTTCTCCCCTCCCTGTCCTGCTGAGGAGGGGAGTGATAAAGCACCTTGGTAGGCACCTCGTATCCAGGCAAGATCAACCCACCACGTGTTGGCAGCAAAATTTTACTGCTCATGTTTTAAACCAATACAAAATATGGGCTACAAGTCTTAAGAAAAATACTCTTTGAGTCTTTCATTCACAATGACTGTGAATGAAACAAAGGAATGCAAAATTTTAAACAATGCAATATCATAATAGCAAAATCTAAACCCAAAAAGACAGATACTTTCCCAGCAGTATAATGCACTGGCAAGATACTGCCATTCTTCTAGGTTTCAAACCCACCTTGATTTCTATTCCATATGTTAAATATGCTTCTGTTTCTTAACTATACCCCTGTTTGTAGAAAGTCATTTTATACTATCTTTGTCTCCAGTTCAATAAGGTCTGTTTTCAAGGAATGAAGTTTTATTTTAAGCTTAGAAAACAGCATGTTTTTGTAAGAGGGAGTGTGCTGCTTTGGGCTGACGTAGGGTTAGTTGGCTGCCATTTGGGGTTAGACCACAACAGGAAACATAATGACTTGCTTAATAATATTCTGTGTCTGAAATAACAATAATTAAAGAAAAAGCAGCTGTCTCTCAATGTTGTATTCAGACAAATAGGAAGAGTCCTATAACTTTAAAACATGCTACCAGAAACCACAATGACAGCACCTTCTCTTGCTTCACGGCTTCCTGTGCAGGCTCCATCTATGTAGTAAGTAATAGAGTGAACCTTGCCACTGACCTCTGTTATAAGTTGCACTTTCACACACTCTTATTAAAACCTACTTTTTGCTAATACCTTTGATGGTGCTTCCTTAAGAGGCCAAAATCACTCATTCACAGCAGGACCGGAGTGATAGAAGCAGCTTTGGTGGGCACTTGGCATCCAGCTAGGGTCAGCCCATCACGAATTGCTGAACAGGTTGGTTATGGAAGAGAGAAAAAATCACTGTTAATATTTCAAGATTGATCAGAAGAAAGACAAAATACTTTTTTTTTGCATTTTGCTCTTCCTAGGATGTAGAGGATAAAAAGAGCCCCTGTCCCTTTTGGACTTTGATTCATATTCTTTCCTCTGACTTCTTCATCTTAGTCCCTGTTGCTTTCTCATGGACATATGGGAGTTTAATTCAAGATCCTACTTTTTCATGACAGTTTATGCAGAAATACCTTAGAATAAGCATGACACTAATGATCAAGATATGCAGATCTTACATCTACATCTGACCAACCTGTAGAAATCTACTATTTGATTCCTAATGGCATTGACAAAGGTCAAAAGGTTCAATGTCTTGCAGGGAACATTGAAATCGTCTTAGAGAAAAAACCAGATCTCATACAGCTTTAACAGCAAGAAATTCTTCCACAGTTCAAATTCACTTACTTAATTGTATCAGCTGCAGATCACCACTAGGGGCTTTTGTATTTATTTTCTAAAGTGATGCTTGGAGATGCTACAGAAATCATTGAAGTCAGAGCAAAGTTCTTTCTTAATTAAATCCAAGTAAAAGCTTGCATTGAATTTTTTCCTTGGTTAACATTTTGGACCTCATTCAAGTTTAGCATAGGGGTAAGAATAATACTGATCAGATGTAGCAAGCCTATATAATGTGCAATTTTAGTTTGTTTGGCTTTGGTTGGTTTTTTTTAAGAAGTCACAAAATCCAATGAAAAGGTGCTAGGATTAGGATATTAAAAGCCAAATTGCAATGCAAGCTTTCTTTCCAGTCTTTCTCAAGTTAGTTGTTCTTGGCTTGTCTCACTTGTGGGTTCCCTCCCCACACCAGAAAAGCAGGAGTTGTATGCTTCCAGCATAACCTTGCAATCCACTAAAATGTGACTCCAGCAGCTGAATAAAGCTTCACTTACCAGACTCTAGTTTCCTCCTTTCTTAAAATCAAGGAAATGAAACAGGACAGGTCCTAAAATCTTGTCGCCCCCTGCTGCTCAGAGAGCTGAGTATGAACTCGTGTGAATTAGAGTCCTCCATTAGTGATGGTGTAAGTGGATTTCATGCTCTGTGCTCACCTTAACCCGACGAGACTCTGTCTCTATCTGTAAAGCCTCTCTGCCAATTTCCCTCACAGCTCAAAGCTTAATGGGCCATTCAGGAGCTAGACTGCTCTTCACTGGCCCTACAAATAATAATTTCTATAAGCCTGGGACTTTTATCCACAGGTATTCCCCTCTCTACAGCCTGATAATTCACCTCTAATTACTGCTGCATGAACACCACCATTCTCTCAGGCTCAATTCCATATCCTTTCTCCTCTGTGCTACTTGGTACGTCAGAAAATCAATAGATGGCTAAGGCAAGTGCTCCCACTGCTCTGCCTTCCCCAGATTTAGCCTTCCTTAGCAATTCTAATGCTTGCTTCTACCTCCTTTGCCCAGTCTGTGAGAGCTGCTGTTTTTATTCCCTGTGCCTGATCTGATTTCAGACTGTTTCAGACCTGCTCTCACATCTGCTTTGTGGATGCCCTTGAATGAACCCCTTCTGTGGCCACATGGGACTTCAAAATCCTGTCACAAATTTTCAAGTCCTAATTGTTGAACAAATTTTGATGTCATTCCACAATTAACCTTCAGTTACATGGCATCACTTCTTGCACATAATAATGACATTTTACTGATGTAATTCTATAGTATAGTTTGATTAGATTATTTTACTACAATTATAGAAATAATATGGTAAAAAATTCCCAGTTAAATTATGATTGGGGAATGCTTAGTCTTGGATAAAAAGGACATTTTGGACAATGAGGTATTTCTTATTTATCCTTATTTAGAGTGGATGAAGTAAAATAAAATCATATATATGAATTCTTTCTTGTAGTAGGGATCACTTACTTTGTGAGGTCAAATGTTTCTTTTATGCATTCTTATTTTAGTAGTCATAGTTTAGGCCCTACAGTTCTAAATCTGAAGCCCTAAAAATAAGCTGGTTAAGATGATAATTTTAAAAACTGTAAATTTCTAAAAAGTTTCCTCCAAGTAAACCAAGGTCATAATTTTATACAGGGAGTTTTAAATTGACAAAGATTAACATATATTAACATACACATTAACATACCTTAATGTGGTAATACTTACATCTCAACTCCTGGGCAAGGGTCTCATGATATTTGCCGTGGTTTTGTGTAATTTTTCCTGCCAATGTATATGCATGTCTTCAGCTAGAAACCATAAGAAGACCAGGTGATGCTGACACAATTCTGATCCATTTATGTATGGCTAAAGAAAGCTTTAGTATTCTGCTTGTCTTGGATAAGACTTTCTCTATAAGACCAGTACAAGGAGTAATTACCTGCCTGAGAGAGTTTCTGAAGTCGGGTTTCCAGCAAACTGGCTGTATCCTATTATTTCCTTCAGCACTCTGCAGACACGTTTTGTGTCAATGCGTCCTGCTCAAACAAGTGAGATCACACTGAAGCAGAGCATCTTGCCTGAAAGGTTAAGATTTCAGCGCTGTGAGAAAATGAGTGACCCCAGGAGACTGAACTGCCGCCATCCTTCATCAGCTGCACAGGGGGAGCAGCCCAGCTGCTTGCAGACTGACTCTTCATAGGGATGCTGGACAGCCACCTCTTAGTCCTAGCTAAGGACAAACAGCCTAAAAAAATCACTCTCTCCCGTGTTAGCTGTTAGCTGAGAGCAACGACTTTACCTCTCGTTAGCTGACCAACTACAAGGGAAAAAATACATTTTTATTCTTTTCTGGGCAGATAATTGTTAGAATGGCATGAGTTGGAAGGGACCTTAAACATCATCTATTTCCAAGCCCGCTGCCAGAGGCAGGGACACCTTCCACTAGACCAGGATGCTCAAAGCCCCATCCAACCTGGCCTTGAACACTTCCAGGTATGGGGCATCCTCTTGGCAACCTGTTCCAGTGCCTCACCACCTTCACAGTAAAGGACTTCTTTCCAATATCTAATCTAAATATTTCCTCTTTCAGTTTGAAGTCATTCCCCCTTATCCTGTCACTACATGCCCTTGAATGAAGTCCCTCTCCATCTTTCTTGTAAGCCCCCTTTCGGTACTGGAAGGTGCTCTAAGGTCTACCTGAAGCCTTCTGTTCTCCAGGCTGAACAACCCCAGCTCTCTCAGCCTGTCCTCATACAAGAGGTGCTCCAGCCTTCTGATAATTTTTGTGCCTCCTCTGCACTCACTCCAACAGGTTCACATTATTCTTGTGTTGGGAGCTCCAGAGCCGGATGAAATTGTGTAAATCACAATGGTATTTGTAGATCTGGGGGTTTAAGCTGTAAACCCAAAATCTATAAAGGAAAATAGAAGGAAAAACACCCATCAAGAAATCTTACGTAGTAGAGGACAGTAGAGCATGTGTGAAGGGGAAACCTTTAGTTCACAGTGAAGCAATAAATGTGACTAAATCAAATGAAACTGTAAGGGCACAATTTCAGCTCATATACTGTGAAACACTGAGGATGAAACAACAATAATATTTGGAACTATTTGATCTATTCTTCATTCTCTTTGAAAACATTACATTGTGTTATTAAAGCAGGAAGATTTAGTTTTTTCTTTTTGCTGAGATCAGTGAGATATTAATGAAAATGATTAGTAGTTCCCCGGCCAAGAGATTACAAACGCAATGTAAGTAGTGAGGGTGCCTCATTTCTGGATGTCCAACTGTAGACTCTTCCTTTGAGCTGACTTTCAACAAAATTACCGAGAAAATGTATTTTGAAAATAAGGTCCTTTCAAGAGTCTCCATTTGTGTAAACAAAAGTTAAAGCAGCTGAAAACACCAAAGAACAGTTTTGAAGCCTGTCCCAAGGCTTAAGGGGCGTTTGCTTGCTCTTCAACAGGATTTGACTTACATCTGGGAAACCAAGAAATTTTTCCTCCAGTTAAAAGTCAAAGCAAACCAGGAAGGCAAGTGCCAGTTCTTTACTTATTTGCTTTAACTAAGCAGTGTTTTTCTTTTCCTTGCACCTGAATTAACATTCCTTCACTAAAAGGATAAGTATGGCCCAGATGACAAGGTTCTTCTCCAGCCACATTGTGTTTGATCTTTAGTTAAGCAAAACATTGTAAAGGGCTTGCTACGCCCTTCCCAGTAAAAGAGCTACATTTTAGTAGAAATAATTAGAAATACAAGAAATTAAATGTATTAAATCACTAAATTTTGAGAGACTACATAGATAAATTGGCAGAAAAATGAATATTCTGGTGAAAGAAAGGTTAAAATCACAAAAAAACCCACATCGTAAAAGTTATGCTGAAATTACTGAATTTGTTATATGCTCTATACAGCCAGTTGTCCTGGCAATAAAGAATTTATTTTTCATTCTACTTGAGTGAAAAACCATTTTCATTCTCTTATTTAAAATGAACAGACAGCAAGTGGATAGACCTTTTCCCTGGGTATACTTGAGATTCGTATCTTTTAAAAAATATATGAAAATGATTTAGAATTATTTTCAGGAAACACATAAAAACCACAGGGAAATCTTTCTTGTACAGCAGTAAGACAAAGGTACTACAGTCTCTATTATTTGCTTCCATCAGGAAACTCTGGATCTAAGGGAATAAGTCAAGAAAGGCATGGGCTTCATGAAGTTTTGGATCAAAAACTTTCAGACTTCCTGAAGGTTACATTGCAAGACTGTGGATTGTGCTGTAACCTTAAACATTGCCATACATTTTGCCAAATATTTTAGATGCACCAGAGAATTTTAATGTCTTTTACAATTGCTGTACAGCAAACTCAGTGGTATCTTACCAGATTTTTCCATTTATAGGTGAATTCTTAAGCATTTTATTTTCAAATATATCACCTTTCTACAACACAGCAGACCCAAAGAAGATTTTTTTAACTAGTTCCTCTTCTATAAAAAGTCTTTCTATTATGCATTCCAGCGTAATCATACATGGATCACTAAAATGAATAAACTTTGGTGTATTAACTTACAGCATTAAGAACACTTGTGTGTCAAAACAGTCTTTAAAGAGAGAGGAAGTTAATCTCTGCCTGGTTTTGCATTAAATATCTTCCAGGAATTTTGTTTGGCAAAAATACTGGTGATAATTTTGCTGATTTCTCCTCAGCTTTCCAACTGCCTCAAATCCTGCTGATTGTTTCAGCAGGGGAAAGATGGGAACCATTCTTCACCTTTCCAAAATCAAAGAAAAAACTATTTCTGAATACATTATGTGGCACAAAACTATCTTGCAAATTACTTGGAAGTGACTGGTAATGAATATTCTTTATATGGCTGAAATGTGAAAAGCAATTTTTATCTGTTACCATTTTCATTTTTAGCACCGGACCTTCCACTGGTCTTTGAGTACATTGTATTCCTTTAGAACTGCAGACCTTAAAAGACTGAATTTTCATTTTAATGCCCTTTTTTTTTCATAAAAGAGATGAAAATAAATGCTATGCAGAGCAAATTTGCCCCACAAAGAGGGGCTATAGTCTTCATTAAACTCATTGGACAAATGTTAAATACAAGATGTAATGGGTACTCCTCCGGCTGCTTTCACAAAAGCCCTAATGCAGCATCTAATCCTGTTTTATAGCATGGTCTGCCTTCTGTTTCAGCAAGGCACTGTTCAAAGTACTGCTTGTAGTTCCTGCCACAGTTCTGTTTCAGGCAGAGTGAATCTTCAGTTTGGGAGAGTGACATGAATTCCAGAGCTGCCAGCTCTCCCTGCCAGGACCATGGGGTCTCCACAGTCTCAGGCCAGCTGCAGACCTGGGGGGCACTTTCATTGCACCCCAGACTGTCACGTCCAGTCCACAAGTACCCCATAGAAACGTCTTTACAGAAAGTTGCTGTTAGCCAGAGCCACGGATACAAAACTGGGATGGAGACAGGTATCACTTGTGGGCTACATTCGCCTCTGGACTGTTACAAAAGAAAAGAGAAGGTCACTCTTCCCATTAGATTCTTTAAGGCATGAATGCATTGGCATATTTTGAGACAACGTCTGAGGCAAGTGCACAGGCTGGTGGGAGAGAAAATGATTATAAAACAGCGGAAAATACACGGTTGATACAATTTTAAATTTCCCCCTAGTTTTCAGAATAATCACTAAAAGTAATTCTGAGAATCTGATTTAAAGAAATGCATGCACATAATTTGTTTAGGATAGAAATTATTTCGTGTGGTACTTTATACATGCAATACAATCATATGCAGAATTGTCGTTTTAACATACGATTTTATCCAGAGGGACATTTAAGAGTAAAAGGAAAATTTTCACACCTTGCTGATATTGTTCTGCAGTGTCAGTGACAAAGAGCTTCTCTCAAATGTTTCATGTAGATCCTTGTCCCAACAAGGGAATCTTTATTGTTGAAAAATGCACATTTTAAATTTTAGTATACAATATAATAGTATATAGAGCATATAACATAACATAACATTACAATACTATTACAATTTTACTCAGTGGATATTGTCATTAAATTAGTGATGTAATTATGTTAAACGTAAAAATTCTGGGAAGTTATGTTCTGTGACAGAGATAGTGATTTCTTGTTCTCCAGTTAAAAAGGAAAATTCAGATATGCCAGAAGCAAGTTTCACAGAAAAATTGACTTGTCCAGTTCTCGGTATAAAATAATTAAATAAACATGAAAGAAGGATAAATCCTTTTATAAAATACTCATAAAAGACTTCATATCCTGAAGTTGCTCAATTTATGTAGGGGGTGACTTTCGTTTTAACATCTGCCAGCCTTCATTGTCATATTGCAGAAACACATCTTTATGTATAAGCAGAGAAAAAGACTGACAAGGTCTTTGCCAATATGGAAATCTCTTCTTTGATCTTTTTGCCCACAAAGACTGATGAAAAAAACAACACTAATTCGCCTTTTGTACTTTATGGTTGATGAAACATTACCAGTTGTCAGAGGATTTTTAAGTATTCATGAATACTAGTGCTCTACAACATGGATAATACAAGTGCACTTGATTATTTATAACCCAAGACATCAAACTGGAGGCTCTGAGCCAGACAAGTGTTTAGTTTACATTCTGGCTCTTTATTCTGTTTTGCTTTTTGCTTATTTGTTTCTCCAAAAGAGATTGCCTTCTGTTCCTGAAACAAATTCATTGCTGAGAAGCATTTGTAAATCAAAGACCGGTCTCGTTTGCTTGCCGTCTTTCTCTCTGTGTGTTGTTTTAGGCTGACTGTGCTCTGCTCACACGCATTTGAAGTTCCTCTTCAGCCGGACCAAGTGAAGGGATGCCATTTTCTGCATTAAATAGTGGCTCTGTGCTTGTGAAACCTGGCAATTGGAAAAAACAAGGGTCTTAATTAAAAACTTGTTTTTTAAATTTTTTGTGAATTAATAATGGTCATAAATATTTATAAAACCCTTAGCATTGTTTTTATGGTGTCTAATGTAATTCAAATGTCATTCACAGACTCTATAATGATATTATGGAAGACACTTGTTAGATCACAAAATGTGAGACATGTTCAGTTGGTCAACAGCTACATCCATGATTTCTCTGCCCCCATTGTGGTGATACTGTCCTAATATTTCTCCCTGTGCCTCTTGGGAATATATCTCACCTCTGGGAATTTTATAATCCATTTATATTTGTCTATTTGCATGACATTTTAACACTGATGTTCATAGCTCTGATCTTTAGTCATCTTTCACATAGCTTGTTTTTTCATGCCGGCTGCAGCTCCATTATTAGTCACTAAAATTAATTTCTAATGCAGACACTATAACAATGCCAGAATCTTTCTTTTCATTTCTTTGAGTTTATATCTTGAGCTTTTTGAAATTATTTTCCCCTTGTGGTAGATTGTTAAGAATCTTGATATCATCTCACCTTATTTCCACTGATGCAACAGTAGCCTTCATCTCTTTTTACTCTTTTTTGACAATCTTGTCTCAATACGGAATTTGTTAATAAATCCTGATTTTATTCAATTATGCCTTGCAGTTGCTTGGTAGACCCTGCTGAAGCATCTTGCATAATTAGAATATTTATAAATTCTCTTCCTCTGTCCTTTGTGTACTCTCCAGTACTTAATACGGTGTAAATTTTCACTGCAACATTTTTTGTATCATCAGAAGCTTTTAGATGAGTAAATCAAAGCATCCAATTTGTATCTATAGATCTATTTCAGGAAACACATGTGACTAACGTCTTTGGGGAACATTATTGCTATATCAAATTTGTTCAACATTAGCTAACGGGTGTCAAATTATTTAAACGGGGGCGGAGGGAAGTGAGAAATAACAACCAAGAATGAAACTGATATACAACAAGACATAAGCCCACACCGTGACCATGTATTTTTAACTTTAAAAACCAATAGATTTTTTCTTGTTATTCTGTAACAGTCATTAAAATCTTCATTTTTTTCAAGTTTTAACATTTCATTTGTATTTACTAACATGTCATGTTCCATTATATTTTGCTTCCTTTCTAGACTGTTTTCTTTCAGACTTCTTTATAAATTATTTTGATCTTGCAGTGCCTGAAGACAATCTGTTCTACAATCATTCTAGAAAACAACTGCTTAATTAGTTGGCTGTATCTCTTCATTCTCTTTCCTTTCCTGGCTTTCCCTCTGTTGAGGTTTAACCCCAACCAGCAATGAGGTACCACACAGCTGCTCACTCCCTCACCAGCAGGACTGGGGGGAGAATTGGAAGAGTTAAAGTAAACAAAAAAAACTCATGGGTTGAGAAAAAGACAGTTTAATAGGGAAAGCAAGAGCTGTGCATGCAAGCAAAGCAAACCAAGGAAATAATTCACTACTTCTCATGAGCAGGTGTTCAGCCATCTCCAGGAAAGCAGGACTCTGTCATGCATGACAGTTACTTGGGAAGACAAACGCCATCTCTCCAAACATCCCCCCAGCTTGCTCTTCTTCCCCCGGCTTTACAGGCTCAGTATGATGCCATCTGGTATGGAATATCTGATGGTCAGTTGAAATTGGATGTCCCCAATATGTTCCCTCCCAGTTTCTTGTGCACCCCCAGCCTTCTCACTGGTGGGGTGATATGAGATGCAGAAAAGCCCTTGATGCTGTGCAAGCACCTCTTAGCAATAACAGAAACATCTTTATATTATCAACACTTTTTCCAGCCCAAATCCACACATAGTCCCATGCTAGCCACTGTGAAGAAAATTAACTCTATCTCAGCCAAAAATTATAGAACTCATGCAAAGCATAATATCGAGATTTGGTAGCCCTTTTCTTTACATGGTATTGTCAGTAATGTTGAGATCTTCTGCTTTTGGCCCTTTTAAATCCCACAAAGATTACTTCACAGGCTGAAGCTGAAAAAGCTAAAGGCAGTGGAGGTGAAAAGCCAAAGGGAAGGAGCTGCTAAGTTGGAAGATGATAGTGAGGAGATAGGTAGTGCAGTTGCCACAAAAGGGGACTGGTCAACCAAGAACAAGAAATAATGCATCTGCAATATTATGTGAGCCCGGAAGAGCTAAGCAGGGGAAGCGGGAAAATATTCAGCTCAGAGAAAGCAATCCTGCACAGACTTGTTGCAGCATCTTAGGAACACAGAGTACATGACTGTTTGGTGAGTACTACTTGCAATTATGTATGTAGCTGAGCCTTTTAAATTTAAGCTTCAGAGATACCTTATAGATGAGCATTAAAAAGACGTGTAAGTTTCTCCGAGTGTGCTATGTGTTGCACTTCGTGGGGTAGTTCTCTCAGCATCAGTGCGTGGGCGGAAAAACTGCCTGGATTAGTCACTGATTTGAACAATAGTCCAATAAGATCCATAGCCATGGGAAAAAGTAACTGTGTAGAAAGGATTAGTGTGGCAGCAGCTGGTGGTGTAGCCAAGGGCGGTAGAAATGCTTATGCAGTAGAGCTGCATTGCTTGCATATTGATGGTTTAGCTTGCATATGCATCCCTGAACCCTGGGGCTGCAGAAATCAAAATTCCTTGTAGAGATGTGTAGGACAAAGAGATTTATTGACCATATCTGCACCATCTGAATAAACATACTTCTCTCAAAGTCTTAGATTCCTCCTCGGCATGCACAATGCGTAGTGTGACAGAGGAATGCATTTCCACAGATTTTCTAGTTCTGTCTTCTGAGTCTTTTTCTCTTATTGGGACTCACCAGAATGTTCTCAAGGCGTTGGATCTGCCCAGCCCTAGTCTTGCTGACTCCATGCTGCTTTGCACACAGCACTGTAAGTGAGGGTGCTCCTTCTATGCTCCCTCTCTCCCTCTCTCTCCCTTTCTCTCTCTCCCCCCTTCTCCAGGAGTAGAGACACCTGCAGTTGCCTCCTCACATCGAGGAGTGAATTATCTCCAACAGAGATCTCAGCTAAACTTTATTAATCTGAGATCTGCATGAGGAAATAGTATCTAACTGAGCATGCTTTAAATTTAATAGATGAGGAGAAGCTTACTACAAATGGGTTTGGAGAGGTACATTATTGACCTGGGCCACCGAATAAAGCTGGAAGAAAAGAAGTCTGTCTCAGAAGGCTTTTACCTTTCTTTTTAACTAGGTGTGCTAAGCTTTCCAAGTGGATTAATCAATCCTAATAAAAGGTGAAAAATCCTAGGAAGTGTACATAGTATCAGAAGGAATTGGAGTCTAGGGTACTTCAACACAATTTATCCACTTAATAAAGCCATATATTTCTGTACAAGCAAAAAAGCATTTGGAGCAGACACGTGTTTAGGTTTATTAGGCTGAAAATATTCAGTGCTAGCAGATTACATTTACAGATACAAGTTTTTATGTCCTGCTTTAAGCAACAATTTGAAACATAATTTTCAATTTTTTTTTCTTGCTGGAGACAATGACAAACTTTAAAGAGCTTGAAAGTATTCATCCTAGCCATAGTGTCTGATTTAACTTTGAAAAAACGTATCTGTTCAGCAGGGATGGAAACGGTAATTTTATTAAACCCGTAATTTGGTGGTGTTTGCAATTCAACCTATACTGTTTATAAATATGATATTAAATTGTTGAGCAACTACATGCAGAAATTACATAATATTGCTGCCCTGTAATTTGAGTGTCCTGCCATTGCTCTCTTCAATACAAACATTTAAAAGTGTTCTACATTCAAAATAAGGATGTATTAATGCAGCTTATTCTGTTTCAGTTGCACATCATGATGCGACATCTTTAAAACATTCACAGAATTTTGAAAGATACTAAGCGTAGTTATGTACCTGGAAAGATACTAAGCCAATTTCTGTCTCAGCATAAGTCAATTCAACTCCAAATAATAAAATATTGCAGACAAAAAGGCCTAAAATTATTTTAAACAGGCAGAATTATTCTCTCCCCTGAGAGAATATTTTCACAGGAAATGAAGTGTAACTCAGTCATCACAATGAGAAACAAGAAGACATTTCTTGTAAATGTGCTAAACAGTGAAATGCAAACAACTCTCCTCAAAATCCAAAAAATATAAGGAAAAAAAAATTGAGAAAGAGACAACTGCAAGCTCTGAGGAATCCTTAGAGACAGAAATGTTCTCTGAATCGCTTGTCTTTGCTTTGTGGGTCTCTGGCTCTGATGAGGAATGAAGGATGGCTTTGAGTGATGCCCAGTTTGTGTTTCAGATGGTTGATGTTATCCAGTTTAGCTTCCTCAGTAATAGAAGCTGGGGAAATAAAACCATGCAGCTTAGCTTCCCAAACAAGCAGACTCTGCTTCAGGACCAGAAAAGGAGAGGATGAAGAGGTTTTTTCACAATTATTCATGATGTCATTTATGAGATTGGCTACTGATGAGAAAGTACAATAAATATGTTTGAAAAACAATCACAAAAGAGCCTTGAAAGGAGACAGGAATAAAGTTTTGGAAGAGAAAGGAAGAACAAGCTGTCCCTCAGTAGTACTACTGATGTGTCTGTGCCATGGCCTGACTCCTTAGTTTGAACAAGAACTGAGTGCAAGAAAACTGCACTGAAAAACGCATGTTTCTAGCACAAACCTTCTATTTTTCATAGCAACCAGGAGGCCCAGGTAAACCTAGTCACCTCTTCTACTCTTCATCCCCACACAGGAATGCAGGCAAAAGTTGCAAACTGTCTTACACTGGCCAATTATCTCACAGGTGAAAATGTCGTTACATTTCGTTATGAATAGGCACAGGAACTTGTCAAAAATAAAAGGTATAAAATGCAAAGGAGAAAAGATGTAAATTTTAAAGCAGAGCTTTAAGCAATTTAGTCTTCATTCAGAATAAAAATAGGTACCATTTTCTAAGTGCCTGCTTCGCTGTTGCTGAAGAGATCATGCCAGGGAACACAGAGTACTTAGAATCAAAGCTGTATGAAAACAGAAAACAAGGTGAAGGGACACAAGGAGGGGGAATGCTGTCTCAAAGCCACCGAGCCACTTGGAAGCCTTTCATGTGACAGCCTGCAGTTGCTGAAGCCATGGCAGATGGGACACCCTACAGAGCCATATGTTACCTGTAGCAGAATACCTTTCGCAGCTGGATCTTTCTGGCTTGTACAGATAATTACGCGCTGTGGCGAGGCCTTGTGCGCTGCTGGAAACGCGGTGGCTGCAGCGGAGAAAACGAAATGGGTCTTTGGCTGTGAAAAGTTAAGAAATATATTCTCGTGTGAGCGGCAGTGAAAAAGTATTTGGTTGTGCAGTTTTCTTTAACCAGGGATGCAGTGTGCAAAGCAGGGCTCCAAATTACAGTGGGCATTGCTTTATGAAGCCAACTGACACACAATTTTGAAACACGAATCCTGAAACTATTCCGGTGGCACTGAAAGGATTAGGGAAATGAAGCACAAAGTGGCAATGGAGATTTATACTATTCTATTCATACAGTTTAGTTGCAGTGAAGCTGAGTAATACAATCTCTTACATTTTTAGATGTGAAACAAATGGAGAAAGTGTTTCTAGAATGTGTGTGTAAACGATGTGAAACGGTATTGCAAAGGAAGACAGGACCACTGTGACGTATGGTTTTGTGGGATAACCCAAAATCACTGGAAACTTTTCCCCTTATTTCTTTACACACTGAATTTAAGTAGAGAACACATATAAGAGTTGTCTGCTGAGTTATTCAGCCTAATTTTTTTTTTTAATTTTTGATATATAGCAGTAATAAAGGGATATAAGAAGTTAGGAAATTATTATGGCAGCAAGGAAATATTTATTTTGCAAAAACATTCTTTAGGGAACCACAGACATTCAAATCTTGGCAAAAATCCTAGGACTTAAATGGCAGATTTATCACCAGAATTGGAAGAAATAGGTATAACATTAAATGTGTATCTTCCAATACAAAATCACGGAATTTTGTGTTTATTACTTACAATAATTCCTTGATCAACTGGTGCTCTGTTTACAAGTCAAAAGATGATTTTTCTCATTGTGCATTCACAAATTCACTATGGGTCTGAAAATCAAGTCTGTGCTGCATCCTGTAACATAAAAAATGTTTTATAACTGCCCGTATCTCTTATGTGAAGAAAAAGCATTCAAAAATGTGCTTAATCTTAAACGGGCACTTATTTGAAGCTATGTGGCAGAGCAAAACTTCTAACTAACACTGATTGGTTGGAAAATTTTCCATTGTGTACTAATCTTCTCACATGACTTTTTTTCCTCTGGTTGCTGAAACAATGTTTATGGTTAGAAGACCAGATCAGCTGCTGTGACTTTTAAAAAAAACGAATTCAGACTTGTTTCTCTGCTCAAAATTAAAGAATACAACCCAAAAGAAAAATATTCTATATAAGAAAAAACAAAACCATTCATGCAAAACTGATGGAAAATAACTCCTGTAGCTATCCTATGGAAGTAAAATTATATTCCAGTAAGTCTATGATATTTACTGAGTAAGAATGTAGAAGCCTTATATGACAGTAATTTTGAGCTTAAAAGGAAGTTTTGTCCTGGTGGAGGGGTTTTTTGTGTGTTTTTTAAAAAAAATTTTGCTTTGTTTTTTTGGGTTATTTGTGGCTAATAAAATTTTAATAAACTCTTGAGCAGTCTTTTAGACAAAATAATATGGTAGTTTATGAAGATGAGAGGTGTGGAAACAATAAAAATACATTTAATAAATAATCCTGTTTCATAGTTGTAAACTTATTTCAGGTGGATGTGAAGAACATTCTACTTATTAAATATATTTCATGTAGTTAACAAAATTTGTAGTATAGTTCTTTTACACAGTAGAAATATTTTATTAGCGTCTGCAGCACATATTTGGCTGCAAATATGAAGAATTATGGAAAAATCTGGCCTTTTTACTACTTCATGATTATAAATTTCTTTTTGGAACTACTTATTTCCAAAAGGAACAATCTGACTACCTGATGCAAAAAGATTATCAACTCTAGAGAAGTCATTAGATTGCTGTTCCTACACTGACCTTCAGGTCAAAGAAGGTTTACTGTTCCTGAGAGCCTAAGTGAGATCAAAGAAACAGTGAAGTATTTTAGGTGGCTAACACCTTCCATGAAAACTCCTGCTATTAACAGCTACCAAGACACATCATTACAAGCAAAATATTTGAGTTGTTAGCCAACAAATATATGTATTGCACATAGTCTGTGTTTTTAATTTCTCCTTGCATTCCCAGATAGAAAAATCCCTTTTCTTCAAAGGTACCATGAAGCATGTGATTAGATTAGTTTTAATAACAGGATCAATAATAAGGTATCAATGTTTCAAGCTATTTCATTGATCAGTATCTCTTTAAATGTATTAAGAATCTTGTAAGAAGATGCTGAACTGAATGTAAAGCGTCTTAAGCAACAGCTTCTCAGCTTACTCAGTTTTGTAGATTATATGATGATGTAGCAATATTTCCAACACATTGAGCACTAAAAACACATCAATGTTGACTGTATTTTTCCAGTCAGTGAATAGCTTGGGGGTGGGCTTGCTGGTGAAAGCATTCCCAGCTCTTTACGCAGATCTGCAGGCGAGTGCGCTGACTGACTGACTGACTGACTGCTGTGTTCAACGTAAACGTTGCTGTGGGAGCTGCCATCCACCTAAACCGCTGGAAGAGGAGAAGGCAAAAATAGAGAGGGGAATCAAAGAAAAAAAAGAAAGTGAAAAGAAAATAAACAAGTTCTGAATAATGAGCCTGATTTATCGTTCATCAGTCTTATGGTGATGAATGAAATTAAATCAGAGTTAGTCTCAGTAAAAGATTTCCAAAACTAAGGATTAAAGATTTGAAAGTTTCTTCTTGGATCAAAGGATGTACTGGAGGATTAAAAGCTGATTTTGCCACTGACTAAACACATTTATTTTCTATTTTGAAATTAATATTAAAAAATTTCATTTCACGCAAGCACCTTTGCAAAAGGATTATAGGCAAAATGAGGTAGCAAACTTCTGCCAGTACCGAAAATGTCTTCATTTTTCATTTGGGAAGATTAACTTTTGCTAAGAACAAGCATTCAGTCCTGAATACTTGAGCAGAGGCTGATAGCCAATTACAGCTTCTTGTGGTAACGACTTTTGTAAATGAGAAGCTTTACATTTACATACATGCATAACATGAAAAGCATAAATCTTCACTTTAGCATCCCAATAAAGCAGCAGAGGATTTTCAGAGGAACTTAGTTCCCAGATATTAATGGTCACTTTACCTTCATTTCTGAGAAAAAGACCACTTTCAGATATGAATACTGAAGAATTATGCATGTAGCATTAGGCATCACTTTTTGAAAAATACGAGTCCTACTATTAGATTTTACATTCCCCCTCTCCTGCCCCATAACTGTCAAGGATTTAGTGCCCAAAGTAACAATATATACATCAGGCAGCCTGAAGTTGAGCCATATATGAAATTAATTGGGTGGGTTCGAACAGCTGAAGATGTTTCCAGGGAATCAAGTTTAGCTTGTGTCCATCAGTTGTTTTTATCCCATGTATGTTCAAGAAGTAAGTATTCAAAGTAAAAATTACAAATAGGATTTTATAGCCTTCACATTATGGTAACTTTGGATTCTTGAAGACACCTAAGATTTGAATAAATGGTATATATAACATTGATACGTTCTTTTAAATGTTAAAACTAAAATACCTTAAATCACCTTCTAAGAGTCTAGAACAAGATTTTGTTTTTCAGTCTGAAGAAGCAAGAGAATAACTAGAACCCAAACTTGAGACAATTTGCACACAGAAAAAAAATTGTGGGAATACTTTACATTGTTAATTTCACACAAATAGTAACTCATTCATCTTCCAATTGGTTTTGCCATTGATTCCATTCCTGTGTTTCTCACAGAGAAGAAGGACATCTCTTATGATTCTGCTGGCTGCTTTGATTCATCGTTATTTGGAATCCGGTAGATCATTAGACAGAAATGTCTTTCAGCTTGTTTTGACTTTCTGATCAGAGAATACCGTATCAAAATAAATGATTTACCATAAATGATACAGAACCCAATGCGTGCACTCAGGGTTGGGATTATTTGTCCTCCAGAAAATGTTCCTTTGATGCAATTTCTGATGCATCTAAGGGAAAACAATCTGCATAAAAACCTTTATGGTTCAGAGATAAAAAATAAACCTTCTTATTCCAACAGGACTGTATAAGTGGAATATTTGAAAATGTTCAGATGGGGAACAGGGAAAGCAAGCAGGCAAATATATACTCTAAAATACACAGCTTTTGAATTCTAAGTTACTCCAAAACAATATAAATATCTTCAGTCTTTTAGAGCATATCTGACTTACAAATATCAGCATATACAGATGTAAGTCTTATGCCTTACAGATGTAAGGCATTCAGAATTTATTGGAACAAATGTAGTGTTAAAATTGCAGTGTATATTTAACATGAGGAAGCCATATTGCATCTTGTGTGTGTGGCACTAAATGCAATATAATATACATCAGAAATAAACTCTAACATTTTCTGCTGCTTCAGCAAATTCCTATTTCCATCTTCAGTTTTGTCGAAAGGCAATAAAGCAAAAAGCTTATTCATTTCACTATGGGGATGTAAATTCTATTCACTTAAACCAAGATTGTTTCACACATTGCTTCTGGTTTTGTATGAACAGTTTATCATCGTCAGTTAGAAGTAACAAATCTTTTCACCTGGTAAAACTGCCTTCCAGATGAAATATATGATGTTTACTTAGTGATAGACAATGCCCAGAGGAGAGGGCGTGTAATTCCTGAGGCCAGTCACGAGAATTTTGAAACTTAAAAAGTGCTATCAGCATATATGTGCTAGGGTTGTGCTTAATAAAATAAGTACTCTAAGTTTGAGGGAACACAAACATTTCCAGGAGTGTAACAAGCAAGTTTCCTAGTAAACGGCATTTCAACAATAAAAGGCCAAAACATTTTATACTGAGCATCTGCAGGCTTGAATCTCCATGCAAAGCTCAAGAAGATTTTTATTCATTCCAATTTCAAGGTATTAAAGCAAAGTGCTTGGTATTAGACCAGAATGATAAAGTGGGAAATGCTAGGATGAGGGTACATTCATTGTATGAATATGCTGTGGTTACAGGGGACTTGCTACAGTGTTAGACTGAAAGGGTGAGATCAAGAAGCAAGGTTGAAATTTTGTGAATGTTTTTAAAATGTATTTTAAAAATATATTTAAAGCAAGACAGCTGAGGAATTTGTACTTGAACCTAGGGGAGTCAATATATTCTGTGGCTTATAAGTTTCAAGGCATTGATGCCATAAACAATTCACAAATGGGAGACCGCATCACAGCTTGGGATCATGCAAATGTGATGTTCCCACTGCAGCATCTTCCAGAGGCAGTAGGAAGGACAGCAAAACCCACCAAAGTAGGAACTCCATCTAATCTGGTACCTTCCTTTATCCAAGAGTCACAAATTCGTCTTCCATATGAGAAAAATCCAGGCGTTCACTGTTTTCCGATGCGTGCATATCTGCTAACATTATGGAGAATGCCTACACCTATGTCAGGGCACAGACACTGGTCCTTGTATCCTATGCTGCTGTGTAGTATGTCACATGGCTGGGCTGTACTATACAGTAGTGCCACATTACAGAGTACTGAAGATGCCCTTGCTCTATGGTCCAGTGAGAATAAAAACCCTGCAAAAAGCATTGTGAAAAAACATTTCAAGACCAGAGTAATTCTCACATGGGATGTACAGAAGCATGTTTCAGTACGTCTCAGTTAACAGTATTCATTTGCTGGGTTCAAAATCCAATCTTTCTCTTGCAAAAAAAGGTCAGACTCCTTTAACCTGAGATTAATTACCAAGTATGCTCTTTTCAAAATATAATAGACGATTTCTTCAAATGAAAGGGTTGTTTCTTTTTTGTTTGGTTTCTGTCATAGCTATGATAGTTACAGGAGGACAAGCATTAATAATGGTTAGGATCCCAGATCACCGTAGTATTAACTATTAGTATTAAGTAGTAGGGATTAAGTGTAGTATTAAGGGTATTAGGGATATTCAATTATTGACAGACAAAATAAGGTAATTAAGAAATATATGTTATGTATGAGATTAATAGCATTTTATTATTGGCCTTTCTGGCCAATGTCTGGGTTACAAGCCAAGAAAGCTTCCCATAAAACATAGAGAGGTTCTTCAGCCTGCAGGTCTTACCTCTGCTGTACTCTGCTTCTCTTTTTATTGATTTTTGATTTCAAATTAAAATATTGTTAACATCCAATTGATTATATTTAAACAGCTTATTCACAGATATTCTTTCATTTGTGTGTCATAGTATAACTTTTACCTTTATTTTACGGTATATCACACCTATGTGTTTATTGCACGCTATGGAGAATATTCAAGGTTTTAAGCGGATCTGCATCTTTTACTGCTGTAGAAGAGGTAGGAAAGAGGGAGAGAATATGTTCTATGACTTGCTTAATTTAAGCAAAATGGATCACTGTACCTTCAAGGGCATCTCCAGTGGAGTGTAATCTCCAGCTCCGTGGAAAAGCAGCTCTGAAATCTTTCATCTTCACCCTTTCATTATTCACCCACTGACTAGACCTAAAATAAACCGACATACTGTTATACAAAAGAGCAGATTCCTCTACAATTATTCTGTACCTCTCTCTGAAATTTCTGTTTCCAAAGAAGACTCTTTCTTGATCCTCCTGATTGCAGTGATTCATGAGATATTGTAATCACATACATACTGAAGAAAGCTTCACAAGAAAATTATTCATTAAAATGTTGCCTTTCCTAGCATATATCTAAAGAAAAAAATTGTTTTTCTTCTCTTAAAATTCTGATGATGTCATAGTGTATCACAGACTATGCTGCCGCCTTCTTGCCACCAGGGAAGCAGCCCAGCCTAGCTAATATTTACCTGTCTAAGCTCATTTGGCTTTCCAGGAAACAGAAAATTTTCAACATGTCTCAAGATTGTGCTGTCATCAACATTCTGGAAAAAACTACCCGGGTTTCTAAATATTGATTAAAGTGAAATTTGGCCTCTGTATTTCTAGTGTTGATGCACAGGGAACAAGGTACAAGTTTAAGAGATGGAATCTGTGTTGTTCCCACTCCTTTGACTCTCATGGAGGAAAACAATACAGTGCTTTACTAGTTAAAGAAATACATGAGGTAAATCATTTGGAGACACTGTTAACGACCCTTTTACTGTAATTTGAATTTCCTTTCATATTAATACAATTAAATAATCATAACCCCAAGGTTTTTATAAATGCAGAATTTATGTTTCAAGGAAGTCTTTAAGGACATAGAAATCACTGCCATGTAGGCCAAACCCAGACGCCATAGTAATGACCACCTGCTCTAGAGGCCAGAAAAACTGGCAGGTGCTTTGTTCAAGGGAAATAGCAACAATTTGCCTGGAATTTGAGGGGAGGATCAAAAAGCAGACTATGTACGCCAAGGCTAAAGAGATAGATATGAGTGTGATTTGGATCAGGCGGGAGTCATGAGTGGAGAATTTATACAACAATAACAGAATCTGAGGCAAGAGAGGGGCAGGGTAGACCAAGACTGGATGAGCTGACCTACAACTGAGGGGGTAGAATCAAGATCTGGTTTTGAGGTCTAGAAGCAAAATGGTATCAAAGACAAGACTTCAGCCTGAAGCAGTTTACCAGTCAAGTTTTCCCAGGTGCTGCCTAAGAGATCTGTGCTTGGCAGGGATGTATAAATAAGCACTTCTCTTTGATGGATGACTCAGGATAAATGAACTGTTTATCATTTCTTATTAAGTATTTGAAATATTCGTATCTTATATTCTGACAGAAAATAGGGGGTAAATTCCTAGTCTCTGCACCAAATAGCTTCCTTGCTTCACAGTTTTTCATTAAGGAACTATGCCATTAAAAAGGATACAGACAAGTGTCTTCTGCCATTTTTTTCCTCATTATACATGATAGAAAGAAAAAAAATTACTAAAACACAGCTCGCTTTTAAAAGCTTACTTGATCTTAGTTTCACATTGATGCTAATGCTTTACAAGTTTAATATGTGAAATAGCTTTGTCACAAGCCAGTGCCTCCATTTTGTCTTTATTTTAATACTTCCTTCAAGGGCCCTGTATCTAAATAATGATAGTACATTGTGTGTCAAAATTTTTCAATATTTTCATATGCCTGGAATAAATTTTGGAACATTATTCTAGAGGGGGTAAAAAAATAAACTTGATATAGACTTCTCTCCACCTTAACAGTGTGTGTAGTGTAGTGTAGTGTAGTGTATGAAGCATATTTGTAGTTGGTGGTGAATTCCTAATGTCTGGAGCCCAGCACAAGTGGCAGTCTGGCTACAGAAGATGCACAGATTCTGATTCTTCAGCCTCTGACCTGTATACACATGACCATGAGATAACATCAGGCCCTCTTCTGCCCTAATCAGGCACAAAATT
Source organism: Ptilonorhynchus violaceus (assembly GCA_013397565.1). Classification (NCBI taxonomy): domain Eukaryota; kingdom Metazoa; phylum Chordata; class Aves; order Passeriformes; family Ptilonorhynchidae; genus Ptilonorhynchus; species Ptilonorhynchus violaceus. Next base: position 1,511,868 of record VZRJ01003181.1, on the reverse strand, counting down.
GACTAAAAGAACAAATCCCTGTCAGTTAATGAAAGAGTATTTTCAACAGAATAACATACATGAAGAGAGATGTGATGGTGTCTGACCATAAATTTGAGGTTAGGAGCTCTAATTAGCCAGGTTTGGTCTTCATGCTACAAAACCCAGATTATTTTAACAATTTCTCAGCAGCTGAAAATTTGACAGTCCTGTGATAATGTATTTATTTGTTTGTAATAATTCCACATGGAGTCAGGGCTGACCACAACTAACAATCTCTGGTATTTTCTGACTTGCAGCGTGCTGCTGGCTATTTGGTCCCTGGACAGAACTGTCGCAGTTTATGTCTTGTTTGAACCAGAAAGCTTCATGCATCTCTACATTTATTTAGACTTACCAGTGAGCAAGAATACGAGTCAATATCTCACTAATACAATTCATTACTCTTCTGTTGTGAACAGTTTGAAAGGTGCCTTGGTGCTAGAGGTGGGTGAACAGCAGCAGAGTTCTTGTGGGAGTGTTTGCAAGGCACAGACTATTTCTTACATCATCAAGGTGGAGATACTTTTTCCTTACCTAGTAGGCCATTTGTAAAAATAAAACACACAAATTGTTGTGAGGCACTCAGATACAAACCTGAACTGGGCAGGGCTTTGTCAAGGGGTAAGAAGTAAAACACATCAAAGAATGTGAGTGCTTTTTGAAGTTAACGGATGAATAGCTTGAGTCACACAGGGTCCTAAATACATCTGTAGAATTAACACATTGTGACAGGCACACAAACACATCCTCATTGTATTTTCTGCTATACATTTTAAAAGAGCACATCCTATAAATGAATTAAGGTAGTAAAGAAGGACTGACTAAAGTATCTTTTTAATTCAATAATTGTAATATCTGCAATTGTATTTTTTTCAAAATATTTTTTCTTTCTTCAGCTCAGATACTTCAAAAGTATTTTTAGTGATTTACTCCAATGAAAATCTTTTTATCTACCATTGAAACACACTTGCTGTTATCACTAGAGGACAAGGCGTGGTTAATTCCAATGCATCTTAGGTCTGCTCTTTGCACAACTGTGTATCTGTACAGAAAGGTAAAGAAGCGCTTCCTTAACAACACCTCAACATTTTCATTATTTTCAGAATTGTATCTGTGCTCCATCATTATGATGTCTATGTTGACAAAGAATTTGTACACAGGAACAATTACAGAAAATATTTATTAGTTTAATTCCTAAACAATATTTTATTTGTGTGTTATATAAATATAAATGTGTGCTCTTCACTGACCTTGGAGTCTGCAGAGTAGTTTCCCTCACATATTCTCACTCGTCATTCCAGCTGCAGTTGCTGAGGGTCTTTTCTCCCTCTTCTTAAATCAGAGAGGTGTTACCACAGTCACTGATGGCCTCGGCCTCAGTCAGCAGCAGGTCCATCTTGGAGCTGATCGGTGTTGGCTCTGTCGGACGCAGGGAAAGCTTCTTGCAACTTCTCACAAAGGCCACCCCTATAGCCTTCCCCGTCAAACCCAATGCAGCTACCACCTATTTTGTGTATACTGAAACGCATTCATCCCAGTGCTTGACTCCAAGGAATTAGATAAATATAGGAAAAAAGCCATATGCAAGAGCTGGTTTGCAAATAGGCATCCAGTTGGGAACAGCGAAGGCAGTTTCCCAAAGGCTTACAGATGCCAGAAAGAAATGAACGAGCATCTGGGCTATGCAGGCAACAGATATGCCACAACATACAATGAATCAAGGGCACAGCCACATGGGGTGTGTGGGGCATCTTACCTTTGTGGGCAGTGAAAGGGGAACTTTTGTTGCATTTACGTCACTGGAAAGTGAATTACAATTTTGTTTCTGCTATGAATTATTAGCCAATAGGGTTGGTAGAAAAATAGAGAAAACTAATAAAATTAAGAGTATCTTTTCCTCTGCAGTTTTATTAATATTTGGAAAATGAGCTGGTGTGGTACTTTCAGTGCAGGTAGAGAAGTTTATTGAAAAAAGGAAAAGGAACCTGCAGCCATAAACAGACCCCACTAATTACTTCTTTCAGTGGCGGCTGCTATTCTATAACCATGATCATTTAAGATTTTACATGCTATTCATGTAATATTTAAAATTCCATCGGTTGGGTCAGGACAGATCCTGTGTAGTTGCAAAAAGAAGTCACAGGAATTGATGTAAAAGCACAGCCAAACTTGGCCATTGCAAAACTATGATCATGTGCTATGTAAATTATTCAATGGCAGCAAATCACTACTAAAATAAACAAATAAATAACCACCCACCAGAGCATAGCATAGATATATTCTGAGTGCAGGGAGGAAATTGTGGACTAGGAGAAGCAAAAGGAAAGAACAGAAGAAAAGAACTAATAGTTACCTGCAGGTGGTGCCTCTGTGGATGGATCATACCGCTACAGTATTTCTAACCTATGCATATTTAAACTGTTCAGAGTTGCAATCAGTGTGGGCTGGAGCAGAGAAAAAGATTGCTGTGTTGTAGGTGACGGCATCTGCTGGCTGCCTCCAGCAGGGCCATTTGTTTGGTTGAACAAATCTACAGCCACAGGAAATTTTTCCCAGCAAATTTACTGATGCTGCCACTTGTGTTACAGAAGCAAAACTGAGGGTCGACTTATCACGTGATACAGACAGCTGCTGAAGGAATATGCCATCCTAGTTTCTTTGATATGAATTACCTGAACTACTGGCATAGGTTCCGAGGTGACAACAAATCTGGGAGCAATAACTGAATTGAATTTTGTAAGGAATACACAACTACATTATATATAATGTAGTAGCTTTCCCAAAGTATTTCGAGAGTGATTCAAGGATCTGGTTAATTACTTGTACTTCCTCCTAGGCCATCCAAAAATGTAGTATTTAATCTCTTTTTAACTGCACATGTTACTGGGCTCTGCTCTTCAGCAACCCAGATATGGAAATTAATGTGTGCCAGCAAATTACATGAATTTATTTGCTGTGGTTTAATTTCATTAACTCATGATAAGAGAGATTGAGTTTAACATCTCTCCCTTTATGTACAACTAACCCCCTGGGTGACATATCACATGAAACCAAATTACTGCATGTAATAAAATAACACCACAAATAAAAATCTATTTCCTAATTCAGTTATACTCAGAGATGAACAGTTAGTAAACATACATTTGGCACTGAGTCAGTAATCAGCACCACTTCCTTGCTTATGGAATAATCTAAAGCATATGATCCCTGGTAACAGCAGAAGGGGATGAGCAGTCCATGATGGTTCCCATCCCATTTGCTCCTTGTTTCTGGCCCGCTGATTGCAGCAGGCAGAGTGAGGGTTGCTACAGAGCAACTCCTTGGGGCACTCCTGTGACAGATCCGGGCTCTACACCAGCTCTCTATCGGATAAACTTCCAGCATTCCTCTGAAATTGCAGCCAACTGATTTGTGAACCCATCTGTTTGGGACATGTCGAAGCAGGTTTGGCATCCGTAAAATAAATGCCTTTCCATTTATTAGGAGCACTTGTCATTTCTATTGTAATGCAAGATAGGTTAGTGATTTCTTGTCAACAAACTCTAGAAACTGAATTAAACAGAGCTATTTCCTGTTCCAAAGAACCTACAATACACGTATTTTATAGCTGTTTTTTTACAGAACCCTTGAAAAGACTGACACTGGTATGAAATGGACATTTGAGCTGTGGAAGAACAGAAGTAGAGAGATGTGCCAAAGCATGACTGCCTGCATCTCAAGTAGCAGAGGCAGTCAGAAAGCCTGGCTGCAGGACATACAGCAGCCCTGGCACAAGGCTGTGTGAGGAGTTGGACTGATTGGAATCCATTTTCTCACGGCTTTGAAGCAATGCTTCTCACTGCCGTGTACTTCAGCCTCATCTTATTGTGTCTTATCAACTTGGTTATTTTTATGTGTGAGCTAGAACTGAGAACTACAGTTAAATGAAAAGTGTTTCAAAGGCTATTGCAAGGAGTCCAGCCTTTACACTCCCTGAAACTCACCTTGTGATTCCTCGAATAAGCATCACTAAGGGAGTGGTCCAAGCTTAAGCAAGCTTAAGCAAATGGTACAGCATAGAAGCGAGCACGACAGATTATATTTCTTTTCTGTGCTCTCAATTCTCTCTCCATAGACTATCTATAAGCAATGTTTGTCTTCTGTGTTTGCTCAAAGAAACAAGTACACCATTTCAGACAGATTAAAAATGCAGGCAAAATACAAATAATATTTTTTAGCTTGCATGGCAATAAACTTGATGCTAAAAACTGTTGAACTGCAACTTGTTGTTATTGGTAATACACATTTTCAGTCCTCAAGGAATTAATGACAAGAGGACAGCAATCATCCCTCAAGGGTTAACTGATGTAATAGCCCTTTGCTTGTTGCTCCAGCCACTGCTGCAGAATGTCATGATTTTATAAACTTATATATAGGATCCAAATAAATACATTGCCTTCTATACGAAGGCAGGACCATTTATCAACCCTGAGGATATTGTCAGGAGAAAATAAGGAAAGTCAAGTGCAGTAATGCTCTTGATATACTGCTTGATGACGCCACAAGGTGTAAAACACAGCTTGGAAAAAACAGATATAACCAAGAGGTGGCTTTTCCTCAAGGCTAGCATCCTCAGGGATGTATGAAACAGCCTTTGAGCACTCTGGAAAGAAGAGAGCAAAATTGCATAGAGACATAAATGAGATAAAGTTCCTTTATCCTTTTCTCTGAAATAATTTTTGGTACCAAAAATTGGCTCTTCAGGAAATGTCAAGCACATATTGTGTGAGTAAAGCAATTATTTCTTGTAGAGTTGGAACCAACACTGAAAGATTCTTCACTTGGACTTGGTTCACAGAAAATTTGAAAGTTTGGGAACTTATCTGCAGCTTTTGGGCAAAATAAAGTGTGCATCTTCTGCCCCTCTAACTTGCCTTTGCAATGGGACAGTGGAGAAGACTAAAGAATTTGCTGAGATCATGGCTGGGTCTTAGGTCCAGAATACGAATAGGGTCAGTTATGTACTCTGATATTTCATATCCTTACTCAGTGGTACCCTTCAGGGACCCCAAAGGCATGAAGATATGGATATGATGGGCAGACTGTTCGATGCACGAGGAAAAGGTTGGATGGTTGCATCCAAAAGGTAGTTGTCAATGGCTCAATGTCCTGATGGACATTTGGTAACAAGTGCTGTCCCTCAGGATCTGTGTTGGGACCACCACTGTTTATGCGTCAATGAAATGTCATATATTCTTTTTAAAAAACCATTTGCTTTCTTCTTGTCCATCTAATGGGTTCTTTACAATCCCTCTTCTCTATAGTCTGATGATAGGTTCAGGAGACCAAATCTGTGGGTATAGACATGCATAATTTATCTCATAAGAACATGAGACAGCAAACTGACAATGAAATATCTGTTTTCTGCGTGATCTCAGAATAACTGAATACTAAATCTCTGAACCCCACAGTAAATGAGTGGAAACCTCAGCTACAGTTTCACTCTGAACAACTTTGTAACCCAAGGCCAGACAGCAAGAGACTGTCAAAACAGACATTTAATCCCAGCTCTGGAGAAATGTTTACACAAATTGTCAAAGCTATGTCTATTGTAGTTCTTATAAATGGGGTTAAAACTTTCTAATTATGTGGTCTAAAAACTTCATTTAATATTTAGGTATATTTAATAATGATAAAATAAAATAAGTAATACCCCAATCAAACATCAAATATTGTGTATTAGTTAAAAAAGAGGTATTATTAAATACCTCACTTATGCAGAGCTCCTTTTTAACTTCTACTGAAAATGCTACATCATGGAATCAGTAGTGGCTGCACGCCACCAGCTCCAAAAGGCTTTTATTTTAGCTCTTCAGGTATTTTCATTAAAATCGGTTTTCTACAACCAGTTGACAGGTCTTGAAATATATATTTAACAATAGCAAAAGGATAATTTTAGATAGTGGAGATATTTTTTAATAAACAAGAAACTGAGATTTTTTTCTGCAAAGTTTTCTCAATTGGCCATCCATAAATAATTACAAAAAACCGACAAGTAGCCCCAGAGACTGCAATCCTACCTCGTCTACGATCAGCACAAAGCATTGTTTTGAAATTTCAGGTATTTCAGTGCTACACAAACCTTGAAAAAGACTTTTGAAATAGGATGAATTTCAACCTAAAAGAATTATAGCAATAATAATATGACATTGAAAAATCAGGCAATTTTACAAAGAATTGCATATTCTTTGTATACAGATGAATGAGACCCTGACAGCAGGTGTGGTAGACAAATCTGACAAATACTGCAAGGAAGTTTAAAAAGACGTTTTATTAATACACATGAGTATAAATCATTTGAATAGCTGTACCAAGTAGTGCAGCAGTGTTATCTCTAACTTAAGCACTTAGTAACTTAAGTACTTAAGTACTAAGTGTACTTATCCTCTGAAGTTACAGGTATGTAACAGGAACACAGAGCAAAGCCTAAAAAAGGGTTCTGGGTAAACAACTTTATCTCCACAGATGTGAACAAAATTCATACTTATTTTCAAGATTTATTCTAGTGGCAATTTTTTGGGTTTTTTTTTTGTGAAAGGCTAATGATATAGCTGTAATGAAAAAAAAACCACAGCAACAACCAAACACAAAATTGAAGAGAACACAAGAAAAATTTTTAAAGATATATTCATTTTTACAATCCATGAAGTTTGTATTTGGAAATATCTATCATACTACCAGATTCTTTCTGTTTCAGCAGGCTTTATATTTGACCCCTGTACTCCTCTATTCAACTCAAAAAATTGGTTTTGGCTAAGACACGACTCTTGTCTGGATGAAGTTTATCTTTCAGAAAGCAATCCATGTGTCAACAGTTACAGAATCCATGTTTTTGTTTGGTTGTGTGGTTAATTATTTGCACCATTAAAAAGAATTTTATTTTATTTTGTTTTTAACTTGTGATTCAAACAAGACTCCAGCCCTTAATAATTGTTGCCTGTTAAATGAAAACTGACTTTGTGATGCTTCTTTCTTTTATTTATGTGCTTCATTCAAGAAGCCTTTGCTGAAAAGATAATAAAATCACACTGTTTACTCTTCTCCTCACTACCCTAGAATTGTTTGGTTAGCAGTGGAATTTTAGAAGTATTAGGGAGCAAGCTGAATGAGACAAATAGCTATTAATAAATATTTTAAATTAACATGAAAATGTTCAATGTTAAATAGAGGTCAGGCTGAAGTCTGTGAAGACCACTCCAGGTTTTAGTTGAGATACTGTTTCTGTTTGAACTTTGTTAAATATTTGGTGCTATTCTGTTGAACCAATGATGCTGAAAATCAGTTATTTGCTTTTCTAGAAGAGTATCTTAAAAAAAAATTTTTATTTTTTCGCTTGTATCTAATAATTTTTTCTTTCTTTAAAGTAGTTTTCTTTCTAAAATACCTACAATCTGGAGGTCCATGATGTGCAACCTAATGACAAATATATATTGATGTATACTTGTAAATTATCAAAAAGATTGTGCAATGACAGGGTAGCTTTCCTCATTTTTGGGTTTTTTTTTTTTGACTGTTGAGTAATTTCCCTGGGCCACACTTCAATAAAACCTACAAGTGGCATAAACAACTTGTACATAATGAGCATAGAACTTTGCCTTAAAATAGAAGCTTCAGTATGTGCCAGATCCTCTTTCTGAGAAAAAAAAAAAAAAAAAATTGATAAAAAATTTGTTCCTTGGTGAGTACCTTCAGAAGACAGAAAGTTCCATACCCTGGATCTTACATGGATCACTTTCTTTCCAGCACCCATTAGAGTGTTAGAGAGATGATAGGTAGAATTTTGGGGACAGTTCCTGGGAGTCACTCTTTCTGTTTGTGTGAGCAGCTGCTTGTTTGGTCTTCTGGAGCCCTGAAAAATCAAGACAGCAACTTGTAAGCTGCCCCCAGTTACATAAAAGTGGGTGCACCAACTGCAAACAGCAAAAAATATTTGATCACTACTCATACAGTGTAATTAGGGCTGGGAGGGAAACATGCTTTATCTGTATGTTTCTGATGTGCCCTATAAATTTGTTGTACTATGCAAATGTTTTAAAATAAGTTAAACAAGGAAAATGCAATGAAAGTAGTCATCTGTATATTTTGCTACAGTTCCTCTAAATGTAAACAAGATCTGGTTTGGGGAATTTGAAACATTTTTGAATATCTCCTGGGTTATGCTAAATATTTTGGATGAAATGGGAATAGACTATATGGAGGTTTTTGAGGATTTTTTTTGCTTGTTGTTCTTTGCAATGAGATTTTATCTTTTTGATTTCTAGCTATTTTAAAACATGTTACACATCTTCATTTTTAAAGCCTTCCAGCAAAGCTGCATTTCATCAGATAACGCAGAACAGATCATGGACCTTTTTTTATCATGCAAACACATTTATCTCAAATGTACTGTCATGGTGGTACACATTAACTCACCCTACAAGTTGATTAGGGATCGTGGAAAGTTCTTCTGGCTAATGACAAGCCAACCCAATCTCTCAACTGGGTTATTTAAAAAGTCAATTAAAAAGGTAATCTTCAGTAGCCAGCAGTTTTTAAATGCAACTTAATGTTAACATAGTCTGAATATTTACAAGATACATAGAAGATTAAATTAGTGATTAAGATTTTTATCTTGTACTGTAATAATATCTTAAGTTACACTCAAATATGTGCCTAATTTGAAGATTCTGATAATAAAAATAACTCATATGAATGAATGAAACATGATCAATGAATTACAACTTAGCAGACCATAATTTTTAAGTCCTTTCAAAATTTCTGAATTTTCCCATTTTTACCTAACAGCTTTCTTTTTTTTTTTTTTTTGAGAATAAAGGGTTTCCTCTAAATTTATCAGAAATACTGAAATATTCCTAAACTTTTATTACCTCCTTTACCCATTTCAAGTATTTCCAAACTTTACTGTCCAAATATAAAAACTTCAAGAAAAATATTTTAGGCTAACCAGCTTCCAGATTTAGAAAAATATTTTTAGGGACTTAGATATTTTAGTAGAAACTGTCCACTTTTTAGCACACTTGATTTTTTGTTAAAAATCTTCTTTTTGTTCATATAAGAGACTAGAAATTATTGCAAAATGTTTATGACTGTGGTAACTATTTATGATTACTTTTATCCTTTGCTTTATGATCCAGGGACATTTAATCATATGCCTTAAATGGGTATTGGTTGCACAAGTGTTACTCATTTTACACCACTGGTTAATTGTATATTCATTGCAGAAAGTTATTGGGAACTGCTTACTCAAGCTTTTCAGATGGAAATTATGATGATTGCTAATACAGGAATTACACTTTCAAAAGAAAAGGATCATCTTATTTAAGTTTATGTGATGAACTTGTCAAGTCAATGTTTTCATGACATCATGATATGACCATGAATCATCATTAATTTTTCTAATGTGCAGTAATATCTCTTGGTTCACACTGATTTTTTTTTTTCCAACATGAAATTGTGTATTCTCCAGTGTTCCTCATATTCTTATTCTTGCATATATCAAATGAAAACTTATATTATCTCAGTGCTTCCAGTTGACACCTGTGGCTATATAAGAATCAATTACAAACCAATTTTAAACACAGCGTGGATTCCCATACAGAAATACAGAGGACAAGGCAGATAAGCAGCACCATTTATATATATATTTTTTCTTTATCAAAAAAGCCTCTGGAAGGAAGTATAACCTGTGAACATTGTTTAATTTCAAAGTAAGCCTAATGCTTTTGTTTGTGTGAGAGCAGCTCTCTGTGAGGGAAAGCTCTTCATACAGAAATAGTTCTCATTCCAAAGAGCTTCATGTGCCAAGAAAGTTATCAGCAATTTAAGTTCCTTTGCTCAACTTTCACATTCTCTTTGAATTACTTGGCTTCTGATTTTAGACTTTATAAATATCAGCCAAGCATAAACTTTTCATTAACCTGCAAAGGTACTCTTGATGGACAGCAAATCAGAGAACGAAAATGTTAATAAATCATGTTAAGTTACACAGAATGGGACAGTAAGATCTGAACCTAGCCCTAGAAGGATACACTTTCATACTTTTGAAGCAAGATTTTATCTCTGACACCTTTTTGCCATCTTCTTTTTGGGCTTACAGCATATTAGATTTGCTGAGATCTAGTCTAGATGGGATTGATTTTTTTACTCCAATTTTAGTGCTAAACATCTGAGCAGACAGATGAAGAACAGGAGGCTCCACGTTAATGCTTGTTAGTGCCAAGCATAACATAAAGTTGTAAAGTAAACATGTCTGGTCATCTTTACCCAGAAAATTTTTATTGTTGTAGTACTTTAATGTAACAGAAATTGTGTAAAAACTACTATTTTCTCAATAAATCCTACTTTTATTAATATTTTAATTCTTTATTTTTTTAAGTTCAGCTAGGTTGGAAAAGACTTTTGAGATCATCAAATCCAACCTATGACCTAACACCACTTTGTCAACCAGACCATGGCACCGAGTGCCACATCCAGTCATTCCTTAAACACCTCCAGGGACAGTGACTCCACCACCTCCCCGGGCAGCCCATTCCAGTGCCCAATCACTCCTTCTGTGAAGAATTATCATGATGTTAATGTTTTAGGGTTTTTTAAGAGAATATCTGGAAGAAACCACACCTGAAGACTGAAATGGCAGGAGGGCAGTATATTTAACAATACCATCCCTAAATTCCGAAAATACCATCCGGAACATAAAGATAGAACCCTGACTGCTCTGAGGAAAAAAAAAACAACAAACCCAAAACCCGCTCTCTACCTTCTGAATTCGTTACTTCATTATTAAATTAATATTCAGATCCGTATCCATTTGAAGGTCACAGTGCTTAGCTATAAAACCTTAAATGGGTTAAGCTCTCTTGATGCTGAAGACCTCTGCATTTGAGTTGGGCTGTATTTAATGGGGCTTCATCAGCCTCTTTTCATGTGGGTGAGCAGCAGTTTTGATGTGGTGACCCTGTTTGCAAGCTTGTTATCATTATGCTGCACCCAAATATGAGAATTTTGAGGGTGAACTTGAAGACCTTAATTTCTCCTGAACTAATTCAGCTGAGATATGAGGGCAGCTCTCACTACTGTGATATTTAAAGTTGGATTATTAACTCCATCCTCATATTACCTGTGCTGGAATTGCATTGCTTAATAAGAGTGAGAGGATGCCTTAGGAAATAAAAATCTTTTCTTGAAAGCTAAAAATATTTCCTTTTGATAGGATGAAGTGGACAATTTCGCGATTTCATGGCTTAAGGAAAATGAGTAATAACACACTGTGTACATTTCAGAGGAAAACAAACCAAAAAACTTGATTCTCTCCTCTGTCATGGCATTGACTGGTGCCATTGTATCTGATATGTACAGAATTTTCTTGTCATAGCAGTTGCAATAGACACCACCATTGCATTTTTTTTGCCCAATTAATTGGTTAATATAAGGTTAATTAATAAGGTTAATATAATAAAGCTGTTTAGAAGCTTCTTCACATGTCTTAAGAACAATCAAAGTATACATGAATTTTCTTGGAAGCCTAGACATTTAATTTCCTTTAAAGAAAGAAGGTTCTTGAGAACAAAGACTGGGTTTGATTCTCAGTTAAATGAATATGAACTTAGCTTTGAACTCCCTGGGCTTTTCCTAGGATGCAATTTCTTATTCAGATAACAGTGAATGTGGTATTCAGTCTTCAGCGAAATCTTCCTAAATAGCTGCAAGCACAGTCTTCTGAGGGAGAGGAACATCTTTTAATGCACTGAGAAGAGTCCTGTGGTTACACTTTTAACAAGTATACACTTGATTCCTGTGTGTGTTACGAGAAATACTGAATTGCTTAGTACACTGACGAGACTAAATTGGATGGTTATAGCTTGTAGAAAAATCAGAGACGTAAAACCAGGAAATGATAAGAGAGGAGCTGAAGAAGAAAATGAAAACTCCTTGCTATGCAGGCGAAAATATCAAAAAAAGCAAGCTGCATGGTGACTTTTCAAATCATGGGAAAAGGTAAAAACGAATCTGTGGAAAAAACTAGAGCAGAATATTTTGCAGAGGACTTGAAAGCCCTGCACCATGGAATCAATTACTTCCCAACTAATGGAGAAGTGTTCAAAGACAGTCAAGAGTGCTGAACTCTCAGATGACACAGATCACTGCCAAAGCAGTAACAGAAAGCAAACATTATGTGCTCTGCTTATTTTTCAACTGCATGTATTTTGTCACTTCTCCCATCTCTGAGCGCTCTGGGGTCAAGTAATTTTTTCTTTGGTAAATTTTATGGAAAGGTCAAACAATAAATTGTTTGGCTAGGACAACGGTGGTGGCAGGTGGGAATGGGGGGAATCTATACTTGGATTCCCTTCCTGAAACCTGAGATTGGTGCTCGCCTCCAACCTTCATTCGTTAGTTCTTTCACACTGTGACACCTCTGTATCAGATGGCTTTTTACAGCCACTCTTCAGTGTTTTAAAATAACTTAAACAATGACAATGACGGGGTAAGAGGGAAAACTCTGTAATGTGAGAAACACTGCTCCAAAGACAGGAGCTGGAAAACAAGCATAGTTGATCAACTGTTTGAATAGAGGGAAGTCACTGGTGGAATTTGGTGGGCTGTTGGTTCCATTTGTGCTGATTAACACATTCATGAAGGCTGTGGAAAAGTGGGTGAGCAGGAAGGCGACAAAGCATGCATCTGATGCAAATGTATTCTGGATAGAAAGGATAAGGGCAGATGGTGAAGGACTACAAATCTGCTATAGGAGACTGCTTGAGTAATGAAAATAGCATGTGCAGAGAACTGTAAAGTGATGCACATGGGAAAAAAACATATTTTAAATTTCACATTAAAAGTGATGGGTACTGGGCTGACTGTTTTCACTGATGACCACAGTTCTTGTATTACAAAGCTTCATGAAAAATCCACTTAGTCCTTATGCTTCTCCGTGGACAATGGCAGAACCAGCCTTTTATTTCCTTTCTTCTGTTTTGCTTAAAAACAGTGCTGTCAGAGGTACTCCAAGAGCTATCTCTAGATAACTAGCCTTTTAAAATGCTTCTTTTTTCAGTCTAGAAATCTGCAGTGTTTTCCTTGTGCCACATTAATCTAAGGCCATTTGTTCTCATGATAATTAGCAAAGGACACTGATGGTGGCCCCTTGGTGTTGTGGAATACATTTTTATATTTGCAACCTCATGCTGGGCTCTTGCAGCACTTCGTTATCAAGCTTCCAAGATGATATGAATGTCAGATTTTATAGTGGAAGTTGATAACTGCACTTGAGAAAAGCCATAAATGTGAAATCTGTGGCCCACAGTGTACCAAAATGGTCAGTGACCAAGGATAAAGGTTAACAAGGTGGAAGCAATAAATCTGATTTAAGTGAAGGGCTCTTCATAGCTTATCTCAATACCACATCTTAATTAAACAGTCTTTTCCACATCACATAAGATTTTTTCACTTCCTTTTCAATAATTGGATAGATACTTGAAAGAATAATGAAGAAAAACGAGTGGTATAAGAGAGGGCTGAATTGCTGTCTGTTTAAAAGTTTTCTGCCTTTTCAAGGCATTTTAAGACACTTTTTTCTTTAAAGATTGACCTTAAGATTAAGCTTGAGTGTACATTGCACTGATTTAAAGGGGGGACTTTGGTGCTTACATGTCTGGACAGTTCTACCAAGTGTCAAAGCCTTAAAAAGAAACTTGCTGCCTCTCAGAGACAGAATAATTTCAGACTCAGACTTCATTACAGCATGTATTGGAACATAGGATTTTCAGTATTTTTTATCTACAGGAAAAAGGCCTTAGAAAGAGCCTCATTTAAGTCAACAGGTTGGCCTAAGTGAAAATGATTGCAGTAGCAATGCTTACTGACTGTCAATAGAAAACAAGAAATTATTTGACGATTTGAATAATTCAAGTTAATCAGAAAAAAAAAAATTCCAACTGCTTTATTTTGTCTATAGGAGACTAAGAATTAATTTAATGTGATGTACAGAATGTACTGATTGACCTTTTTATAAATTGTGAAAAGCATGCTTTTGTAATCCCAAACATGGACATATATGAATATTTTAGCATAAACTTTAGGCACCTGTGATAGTCTATTTTCATATCACATATTCACTGTTCAAATATCTGTAGTCTGAACAGTCCCATGCTTTTTTTATGTCATTTAGAATGAAATCTTATTAAATAATAATGAAACCTAATGATGAACAGCAAGCACGAAAAACCTTCAACAGAAAATAAGCATAAAAGAGGAGACAAAAAAATTAGAAGCAAAAAAAAGTAACACAAAACTGGAGTAAAAGAAGAATAAAAGCCTAAATACTTATCTATCAACATAAATGAACAGAGAAGCTGCACAATTGCCTTGAAGGTCACCTGTCAATTTTCACAAGACAGGTGCTGAGAAATGAACAGACATCTTATCAATGCCTCCACTGAGAATTTTGCTGAATGTAGCACAGTCCAGTCAAAAGGGCTGAGAAATTGCTGCCACAGAGGGCAGAAATCAAGTGACTACTTGTTTTAAAGCACAGGTAATTGGCCTTAAAACAAACAAGCAAAAAACTCACCAAGAAGAACAAACCAGCAGCAAAATAACCCACTTTATTTACACTGAATTATTGCCAGTGTTGGACCTATGACCCAGCTGAGCTGTTCTAATACCTAAGGAAGGATTTTTAGTGTATATACCCAGAGTCTGAACACCAGAAGAGAGAAAATACTGTTAGATCTTTTTAACAAGTATGCACTATCATCAGAGTTCTAGATCCTTTCTGTTAAAAAATGGCATCAACCTCTGGTACCTATGGTTGGGGCATCTTTGCTATGTCATATTCTTTTCTATAGCTCAAGATGGTAAGATATACTTTGCAAGAAATATGTTAAGACAGAGGCAGCAAAAATAAATAAGACTGGGAAGGCATATTTCAGGTGACAAAGCAAAGGGTAAAATATCCAAAAAAAGAAATGAGGAGAGCTGTCCCAAGATTCACTCAAATATTCTCTCCTTTGAAGTCAAACCAGTACTTTTGGTGATATTTTGGCAGGCTGCCTTGACATTAAAAGTATTGTGGGGACAGGCATCTCATTTTCCAGTTAAGAGTCAAAGAAAGGCTGCAGCTAAAAATTTGCAAAACTAGGATCTCCTAGCAACAGGTTTGTTTTCCATTGTGTGCATGTGTTTTGAATTTGCAGGTCTATACATTCGTCAACAACTCTACTTCAAAAACTCCAGCGTTTCACCCTTGCATCCACAATGTTCCATTATCTGTATGAATTTGCAAAACCAAGACATTAAAAGCTAGAGGAAATGCAAGTTATTTGGGTGAAAATTTCACTAAGGTGCAGCTTTGGCTTTTTGATAAATAAATTACTCTGTTTTCAGAGCTAGGTCAGTTTGTTATTTCACTGACTAGACTGTACTCTTTCTCTCACTCTCTCACCAATCTCTTCCCCAGCCATTTTTACTCTAGCTATTTGGTTGCTGATGTTGAGAATAAGATCAAAAGCATTTCAAAGGAATAGTACCAACAAGTAGTGTCAGAGCCTCAATGAAAATATGAAATAGAGTCTACCAACTGCTAGTCCTAGGAGTGCTCAAAAACGCAAGAAGGGCCACTTTTTTTTTGGTGGAAAAAGCACAGCAGCCAAACTTTTAAACTTGTTATGAAAGAATAAAAACACAACAAAAACATTACCAAAGACAATTCCAATTTGTAGAACTAGCCTGTTTTCTGTTTAAGGAGGTATTATCTGTGTAAGCTAAAAATCATGCTCCAAAGCCTCTGTGGGGGACAGGACAGTACATAGGAAACTATTTCCAAGCATTATGGTGTCAATAACTGACTATGAACGACCTGCAGGTATCTTTATTTGGCGAAAAGTTCAGTGGTGAAAGGCTTTTTTATTGTTTCTGCTGCTGAAAGCCTGAACGTTGCCCATCTGAATGCTCATGTAAAGTATGTGCAAAGGAGGGGATGCATTTTGCAGGGCAAGGTAGTGCCTGGCAAAGGAGGAGAGGGCACTGTTCCCGTGGAGAGGAGAGCTGGTCCCTGCCTGTCTGCACTGGAGTTCAACAAGTTAAGCCAAATTTGACTCCAAATTGCACTACAATCATGGTTTCTGTCTGTGAACAGCATGTGATAATAGAGGTGAAATTTGCTTCCTGCAGTTTGGACATTTTTGAGCCGGGACCCCTGAACCCAGCCACCAGACAGACATAGTGCCTTGTGTAGAAAGTTTTCAGCGTGATCCTGTGCAATATGGCAAACCAGTGTTATTCTAACCCAGAAATCAGAAAGACAGCTTGGATGCCTCCAGAGTGTTTACATGCCCACTGTCTCATAGCTCTGTATTTTTATAGGTATTATACATTCATTGTTTAGAACAGAAAACAAATATTAACATTTAAAGTTCAATTATCAACTTCTTTTGAATAGTTTTATTTCATCCTAAGAGATTCCAAGCTTTGATGTCAAACATTTTTTCTGCACTATGGCTCAGATTTAAGACCGGTGAGCACCAGATTTATTTCCTGGATAATGATCCTCATCACTGAGGCAGTTACCTGCAGTGGATGAGCAACCAGACACCAGACATAGCACTGCCTGATCACACACAGCTAAGCAGATTGCACTAGGACGGTGGAATAAGCTCAATTCAGAGAGAGGAACAGAATCACGGGCCTTCCTCCATAAATACACCCCACAAATACCTTATTCAATTACTCACTGTTTATCTTGTACTCTTCCTCCAGCTTGCCCAGATCACATTACATTCAGAACCTCTCTTGTCTGTACTTGCAGTCCCCCTCAGCTTTGTGCTGCACACATGCAAAGTTAATAAGCTGTTCTCTGCTCACTAGGAAAATAAAAGGAGAGCAAGGGTGAGTTGAACAACCACAAGGACTGCCCTCTGCTCACCCTCCCAACCTGACATTAGGCATGCATCGCCAACCTGCATGTAGTTTTCCAAACAAAATTTCATCTCAGCTGTTTCCTTTGCTTGCTTCTAGGAATGTTATATAAGATTGTATCAACAACCTACTGAGGACACGTGGCATTGGCTGTTTTTCCCTGTCCACAAGGCCTGAGCCTCTGTCACTGCAGGGAATTTGATTGCCTTAGCAGGATTTCTTCTTGGGAGATCCATGGTAACTCTCACTAATGTCCTTGTTACTTTCTAGGAGTTTGCAGACTGTTTCTGCGATTATTTCTGCCCCTCTATTCCTCAGAAATGTGTATTTTTTCACTCTGTAAGTCTTTCTTTTTCACCTCAGTAAGACTGGCACCATCCAGACTCTTTGCCAGGCTTTGCCTAACTTCCATACATCCTGGCAATTCACAAGAAAAATTCATAACAAAATAACAAAATATAGAAACAGTTTATCGTGTAATTCATTAAATGAAATTTATTACTAAATTATCATCAAAAGCTGTTGAAAGAGCTTATATGTATTATGTCCTTTTAATTATTCTTTTTGTCTGCAAAAGAAGTTGGTTTGTACACTACTGATACTCTATGAATGATTAGAAATTTTTGTAATTTATATTTCTGGAACTAACAATTCATTTAATAATCTGTATTTTTTTTCAAGCATTAATTTTCTATGTTACATAACGGAATAAACAAATATGTATTTAACTACTGCAGAAGAAATGTTACAGTGAAAGGTGATTGTGTAAACTAGCAGTGTCAGAGAAAAGTAAGCACTTTTAATCTTGTCTGATAGTACAACTTCAACATATGATAGGCCTATGGAAAACAAATTACAAAAAAATTGAGAGGATAGTGAAATTGCACTTCCTTTAAAATAAGTTTTTATGTGAAAACAAACCATGCAATTTATAGTTTGAATTCTAAGGCAAAAAGGAGAAAAGAATTCTCAGTAGTTGTTAATTAATGTCTCTGAACAGTTTTAGAAAAACAGGAGAGCCTAGAAAGTGTCTAGACTAGTCTGGATGTATAGAAAGCATTTAAACATTATAATATACAGCAAAAAAAAGAGGTTAATTGGAAGTTCTGAATAAAAAACCTGCTTACCTCTTAGCTTATGTGAAATTACCTGTAATGTCAATGAATCACCTTGAACACTATCTGTGTTCTGTCTAGAAGCTTCATGTGAAGTAATTTCATTCAAAATATCATGGCATCCTGGTTTCAAACCACAATTTATTCACTGGAACTTCTAGAGTATTTATCACAGGACTTCAGAAAAAAATTCTTGAAGTAATATTGATTAAAAGACTGAAAAAGAAGGGGATGGGAAGAGATTAAAAATTACTAATTTAGAATAAGAGAGAGAAATCAGTTCTTCATATAACTTGACTTCTACTGTGAACAAATGAGTAAGCACCTGGGAGGATTTTACTGAATTTGGAACAAATACATTTAATTTTTTGAAATATAAGAAGCAAGTTTAAGAGGTCTAATTTGTACTGCTCCTTTTCTTCATTATATTGTCTAAATTGTCTACTGTTTAAATCAGAAATTCCAATTTACTTGAAATTGGGGCACAAACAAAGCACCTCTAGTCATGCTGGGGCTGGGGCTGGGGCCCACACTTCTTCTTCGGGATTCAAATCTTTGCTGTCGTTGCTGTTCTGCAAAAGCAGACCCATCGTGTGACACAAGCAGGCTTGCTGAAACCAAAGATGTGCAATATGTACAAGAGAAACTGTTATATTAAAATTAAATATTCTTTTTCTCTTATGAAAATTGGACATTTCTGACCAATAGGGAATAATTTAAGACACCATGCTGTGAAATATGGCAATCTGGGGTAAAAAGCCATATATATTCTGTGCAGAAATCAAAGAACGAATTTTATATATATACACTTTTATCAGTGAAAATTTCAAAAACTAATAAAACTTCTCAGATTTTCATCATGTTGTGAGGAAATTGAGGATGGACCTATTGATAAAAAGGCAAAACAGATGGAAATCTGTCTTTGAATATAGTGACATTCCTACTATAACTCCTTTCTGAATAGGAAAACAGAAA
The DNA here is from genome assembly GCA_013397565.1 of Ptilonorhynchus violaceus. NCBI lineage: Eukaryota > Metazoa > Chordata > Aves > Passeriformes > Ptilonorhynchidae > Ptilonorhynchus > Ptilonorhynchus violaceus. The sequence goes on along the minus strand of VZRJ01003181.1, from coordinate 1,492,804 downwards.
TAAGTGACAGCACTGAAATGGGAGACATAGTGAAGAGAAGGAAAAAACTGCAGATACTGGTGATTTAATAGATATCTTAATTTCTGGGAGCAAGAGTCAGATTTGCTTAGTCCTTTCTGACAGCAACTTTTTCTGAGTAATAATGCAAAAATAATATTTGATTGATGCTTGCATTCACTGTAACCATTTTCTTTTTACTGTATGTGGAAGATGCCATCAACATTCAAATTGGAGATTTGCTAGTGAAGTCACAGTGGATGTGGACCTGAGCCAAGACCAGGCCCTGTGGTGGACAGGGCCATGTAACCTACCAAAGTGCCAGATAGGGAAGGATAGAACTTCCCTAGCATCAGAGCTGGGAATGGTTATATGTCTTGGAAGTTGGCAAAATCATGGCATTCAGCCATGGGTTAAAATTTGAAACACTAGATATGAGGATTAATAAATTCTATGGTTTTGTGTAGGTAGAGTACAGCACAGCAGAGCCATTTGATTTTCAAAAAAAATGCAAAGATACTCATATTGTAAGAGAGAGAAGGAAGGAAAAAGTACATTGAGATCTTTACCACACTGGCTTATCTTCCGTCTAACTATATAAAATTTTAAGTATGGATAGGAAGATTGTTGTACTGTTCATGGCTATTTAATACAATAATACCATGTGCAGTATTTCTAACAGTGAACTGCCATGTTCTTTTGTTTTCTTTCATTCTTACAGCCTCTGGTATAACTCACAAGTTTTTTGTTTGACCATTATGTTTGATATACTTTGAAGTGGCCACACATACATTTGACTAAAAATTTAACATCAAGTCTTTCTAAATTTCCGCTTGATATGACATATAACATTTAACAGCTTTTTGTCTGCTTTTACCACGCACAAGCTCCTGTAGGTTTAGTTTCCATAAAATAGACAAAAAATTAAGAGTTGGTAGGATATGGTAGAGGCCGAATTTAGGGAATCTTTATGACTTAGTTTTAACCAGCTGAACGTATGAAGTTCCTCAGTGTCTCATAAATAATGCCAGGTTATTTAAGAAGACATATCATCTCATGATGAAAGAACATAGCCTGGTGTATTTATACTCTTCTTAGGCTGGGGTTTGCAATTCAAACATTCATCATTTGCTCCCCAAAAGCCATCTTGCCATATCAAATACCATAAAAGATCATTAGCTGTGATAATATATAAGCTCTCAAATATTTTTAGTGGTAAGTCCCTGTTAAACTGCTTGTTTTGATTTCCAATCCTTTCTGTCTGAAACAAAATATTCCATCATCCTGGTTCTGCAGATGGCCATATGTCTCTTTTGTCATAGAACTGGAGTTTCCTTCCAGTAACAGATTGGGCAAACATGGAAAAAAACCCACCCATTATACTCAAAAGCTTTTGGTATCTGGTTGAAGAGATCATAACCATCCAAATCTAAGAGCCAAATTATATCTTCCCTCCCCACAAACCACATTAGGTTTGTACATTCTCCCCATGAGATGTGTATGGCAGCAACTGGACAGCTGGTGTGGATTTTCTTTCTTTTTGCTCTGTTCTTTCGAGAGGCTGGACTGGTGTGCTGTTCAGGTTCCAAAAATGTAAGCTGCTACATGGGCTGGTGTGCTGCCACTGCTTCCTCAGAGATGTAGGCTACCAGCTTCCATCTGGGTCATGACAACAGTTTCATTTCTGATCTCTGTATAGGCCTTTCTCCAAATTTATTCTCCAAATAATCCCGAGAAAAGCTCTCTGTTATTTTTGTGAGCCAGGTTTCTGAGAGCCAGCTTGCTGACACTCCACAAGTTTGCACCTCTTCTCTACGTTATTACATTTCTGTAATAAATCCTGATTCTAGGCTGTGCTGAAAATCAGGGAATTTCCCTGGGTGAAATGGAGTTGAATCTGTAGGTTAAATTNATATATATATATAAAAATTAATGTTAAAAATAAAAATGAATATCCTGAAAATTTATGGATTTATTTAACATGAAATTCTATAGGCTAATAAACAATTTCAGAGTTTCTTGGTTTTGTGAGCAAGATTTTGTTATTCACTGTCAAATCCATTTCTATCTTTCTCTGAATTACTTACTTTAGGATGAAACTGATGAGATACTATCAAGTCCTGGTGACAGTAAAGTTGCATTTTGACCATGGGTCTGCTCATAAAAATTCTCTTAAAATTCTGGACAGATTTGTCCTTTAAACATGTCTTCCCTCCACTGTTGTCTGCATATAATGCAGACAAGGGTATTAATACCTGTCTTAATTACACACAACACAGTAAAAATAGTAATTATAATCTAAAAATTTTCACAGAAACAAACATTAGCAACAACCAGTCTTTGTTGCCAGATGAATAAATGTTTACATTTAGAGTGGCCCCAAATGTTGGACTTTAAGGAGAGAACATAGATACCTTTTCTTTACACCCATATGAACAAAATTGTATTATTTTTACGGCTTTTATCCTTAGGTTGTATATATAAATGTTTAATCTATATTTCACTATGGGAGGCAATTACAAGCTCTGGAAAATAGTTTCATTTAGGATGTCACATGAAGCTCAAATATTCAATGTGGAATTTTACCAAATTCCCTATTTATTACCTTAAGAATATACCCGGTTGCATTTGAAGTTGAAAAAAGAAATACCCAATTGGATTTTAATTCAAATGAAGAAATTACATTTACCAGTATAATAAAATTTTCTTGTAATAAGTTGGCCCTCAAACCTTCTGGATTAATGTATTTTTGCTACTTTCAGGTCTGCAAGTTTTAATTTTTTTCCATGGGACTTCTGTATTGTCTGCTATAACAACATTTCTTGTAGATTTTCTTGCATTTAGTTTCTGCATAGATTCCACTGTGAGCCCATGGACAGCACAGAACTGAGATTTAGGCCAGTGTGACACCATCTAGCTTGCTGTGTCTTTGCAGGAAGAGATGAGGAATTGATGTGAGAGCAGCAAGCCATACCCAGGCAACTCACCTGGCCGCTGTTCCTGCCTCCAGGGAGCAGAAGAAAAGAGGAAGCAGCATCAAGTGAAGGCTTAAAAGACCTCCTCTGTCTGGTAATACCCTCTCGACTTGTCTCTCTTGGAAAGATGGAAATTCAAGTTGGATTTGGGCCAGTTCTTTAACACTCAATACTACCACTCAACTGTAAGCTCAGTTATTTTGTTTCAGTAAATTTTTATTTCACATAGTTCAAGCTGCTTCTGCTTTCTGACTCACCATATTGAATTTCTTTATTACTTTAGTAGTATTTTGTGTCATTGCTGATGCTAATGTGATGTGGTGTTCCTGATGGTATTACCAGTGGGAGTCTTTCACGTAGTCTTTCCTTTTCTCTTCTGGGTTAACCTTGATGTTTAAAATTTATTCGAATTCTTGTTACTAATTTTTCTTCTTGCTCTAAATTACTGAAAATACTAATTACACATATTCATATATGTGTACCACAGAGAATATTTAGTATCTACTAGATGTCCATATTGAAGAGTATCCATATTTAAGAACAGTTAATCATAACTCACCATGTTTTCTCTTGGTTTCACAGCTTTGAAAACCAGCAGCAAGATTTGAAAATTCCCTGGTTTTCCTTCATCTTTTCAGGGTCAAGAGTTTCAATTATAGCAAATTAGCTGTACTGATTTAGTATTTATGTGCCTGAGGGTCTCAGTCGTTCCATATGTAAAATGAAAATAAAGGGATACTTTTTAATGAACTGGATTGATTTTGTCACAGTGAGATCTCTGGTGGGTGTATTTGACATACCGAGCTTCTAAAAAGCCATCATGTAATTAATACTTCTTCTAAGTGCTTTAAGGGCATATCTCTGCCTTTAGTTCTAAGCTCCCCAGAGCCTTCACAACTTATCTGCCTCCTGCCTCTTAAAAAGAGGAAAGCAAAGTTAATAAGTATACAGCTGTACAGATTTATTTCTGAAGGATGAAATCTATTGATATGACGGCCCATATGTTCAAATTTTGGTAACAGCTAGACAGGGTTAGCAATAAAATTTGTAACAAGAGTTCCAATATGACTGTGCATCTTGGGTTTTGAGAGGGAAATAGATAAAAACTAGTGATGCCACTTATAAGGTTGGAATATATCGTGAAAATTGTCTGGCTCTGATTAAAAAATTTACATTAAATTTACATATGTGAAAAAAGATTAAATAATTTGATTTCCTACCCTCCCAAGTTAGAAAATCTATTCAAGAGAAAATCTTCAGATAACCTCCATTTTCAAGGAACAGGAAGTGTCAGTGATGTAACTATGGAAATGGATTGCTGAAAAAGAGACTCCATTTCTGTCATGCACATTCATTACTTGATAATAGAATAACAGAAAGAAAAATGGAAATCGAAACTTAAGGGAAAAAAATATAAAAATAGTTTTTTTCCATGTACATTGTCTCCTTCAGCTTTTTCAGTCTTGAATAGTTATGTGTTCTTTTGGGCATCTGTGTCTCAAGCTTTGGAAACGAAAAACTTTGGCATTTCGTGTGCTCAGGACTCTCTTTTGGTAGTTTTTTTGTATTTACCAACCAAATAACTTCTATGTTATATATTATATAACATATTATTATATGTTGAACAACTTCAGCTCATTGCACAATGATTTTGCTCAAATAGATCATAGTAAGATAACATTTTTATGAAAAGTGACTTAACAGATTTAAATCTTTCTATATGTTTTAAAAATTATCAAATTGTTCCTTCTGCTGCTGCACTGCAGCAGTGTTTTGGCTTTGCAAGGTATATTCTCCGCTGTACTATATATAACTGTGCAGAAATTTTACTAATTAACTATAACCATGCACTTTGAATTCTCTTATTCTTGAGTATGATAACCGCTTGTCTGATTTCACACCAATATACAGTGTATAGGGTTAGCATTCATCACTCTGTATATCGATTGGTGAGACTGACATAGCATTGTCCTGAAAGGACACAACTGCATTTATATAAAACCTGAACTAAAAAATAATGAATGAATGTTGTCATCAGAGGTTTTTGAACACTAAAGTGCCTCTGCCAACAACAAGCAGGGGACACCCAGAAAGACCTCTGTAACTGTTGTAAAATTTTTTATTTCCCCTCCTGTATAGCAATTGTTGGTGTCTCTAGTCTCTAGCTACAAAAGATAGGTTGGTGGTTTTAGAATTGTATTTCAGATGCAAAGTAATATATGCATTTTAGGAGCTTGCTTTTTTAACAAATATTGTGCTATTTTTTATTGTGTTAGAAAATTTCCTGCAGAAAAAAGCTGCATGATTGCAGTTTGAAACCATGTAAGCTGGAGACTGTTTTGCCCCAAAAGCTTTGCCAAATGTCTATTATTAAAAATAAGTAAATGGATATGATTGAGATTTAAGGGAATGAGCAGAAAACATCTTCTAGCTTCCATCCTACCTTTTAAAACTGTGATCCCCATGTCTCAAAACATTTGGGGATTGGTTTATTTTAATCCTGCAACATTACCACTGAAGATGGCAGTTTCCACCCTTTAATTTAAACAAATACCCATGTGTGTTGCAAGTGAGAGTCTCTGAAATTACTCTTTGTTCATAGTCAACCTGATATGCCATTCAAGAAAGTTCAATTTGGAAAAGGACACCTGCAGAAAAACATTACAAGGATAAACAGGCAATTGGAGACCCTGACTTAGGACACTAAAAATGATTGGCCTGTTTAATCCAGAAAGAAGAGAGAGGTGTTTATTGTTCTCTGTCATTTGTTCAAGTGAATAAGCACCAGGGAAAGGAAAGAGCTATTAAAGTTTAAGGATGATTTTGGCAAAAGACTAAATGAGTATAAATAGTCTATGAATAAATTTAAGGTAGATATTAAAGGAAGGTTTCTAGCCATTAAGAAACTGATGTTCTGAAAAAAGCCTTTGAATAAGAAAAACTGTGGAAAAAATGTAATTAGTTATAAGAAATAATTACTGCTATTTGTAATCTGCAGTTCTACTGTTGCCTGCAGTTTCCAAGGACTGTAAAGATGACACAGAATTTGTCGTCTATCTCTGCACACACTTTCTTCTTGATGTGATACAGAAAGTGTGCAGTTCATGTGTTCTCTGAGTCACACTGACATGCAGGTCTCAGACCTTCATTAAACCATTAGGAAAGATTTGTAGATGTTGGGAAACTGGAGGATATAATGCATTATTATGTAGTAATACTCATTATTTCTCAGTCTTTGTACAGAAATACATATACTATTACAGCAATGTACATCTATACCTTACCCATCAATCCAGTAGCTGATAAATTAGTATATTTAAAGCACAAAAAAATTCAATATTAATGCTTTAAATCTTGCAAGGGAAAATTACTTAAAAAAAAAATCTTGTTCTGCTGTTATAACATAGAGTTTAGCCTATAAACTAGTGTTAAGCTCATTGTCAAAAAACCTGAGGATATCTGTGGCAAGTCCCTTTTTCTCATAAAGAAATATATAGGGCAAGTCAGTCAGTAACCTAAAAGCTTCCAGCTCTGCAAAGAAAGAGGTGGAAATTACACATTACATCTTCCCATAGAGAAGCTTCACAGACACACTGCTGCAGAGAAAGAACTAAGCAATGTGTGAATTCACGTTTGCAGAGAAAACTTCCCTGCCAAAGCCAAGGGCTCTTGAAGCCTAAGGCTTTTCTCTGCCTCAGAAATGTCTCGTAGCTCAAATATTGCAGTAGCGGCACACTGAAATGCCTTGTATGAAAGGTAGTAAAGGTAAGATTGAAACTAATATCTGAGGGGATATTTAATATTCATGAAGACAGAATTATCAGGGAGTACCCGGTGACTAAATAAAGTTCTCCTAGAACTGAACACTGAAGAAAGGTACAAGTATTTCAGGTGTAATTTAACAAATGGTAATCAACTTTATCTTTACTGGCCTTACAGCATCTATTGTGATCATTCATATTAACAGCATAAGAAATGTAAGGCAAGGCATAACGGAGAGTTATTTATTAATTAAATTTCATGAAAACAGTGACTTCTGGTCGATAAAAATCCAGGATGTTTTGAATTAGTTACAGAGGTGAAACAAGTGTTAAACTGGAAACCAAAATGGTAAAGATGTGATGGAAAACTAAAAACTCTTCTACTCTTTGCTGCTAAACCAGTAAAGCTTTAACAAAGTGACCTGGGAATCACCTTGGAAAGTAAGAATAAGCCAGGATCAGATTTTTTGGATGTCATGTATTATAAAGTCAAGGAACAAAACTGTAAATGTTGGCACAGAGGCACAAAAAGACATTTAGGAGAGTGATGATTGGCTTTCTTCTTGAAACAAGAATCAAGATAACAAACCAAGCAAGTAGCATGATTCTTGGAGAAAACAGAACAGAAGTTAGAGAAAATCATATGGGATGTCAAGTTCTTTCTAACAATGCATATAAAGATGAAGATTTAGCAATCTGTTCTTGTTTCTCCTTATTCAGATAGAGTTTTTCAACTGATTCTGCAAAAGGATCGCCTTCCCATGTCAAGAGCATTAAAATACAATTTCGAACATCCTGCATGTATGTTTCTATTTTATCAGTAACCCAATAGAAGCCCATGTCAGAGTATTAGGCAGAAGGTAGCAGATGAAGAGCTGTGACTGCTCAAGTAACACTTGAGAGAATAACTTACCGTGCCCAGTGCCAATCACACACTTTAGGTCATTTGGCATAGATATTCCTTCCAGATTTGTCATCTCTTCAACAGCAGGAACAATTCAATTACATTCAGACACTTAAGTAAAATTAAGTGTATGCAATGTCAGTGTGACATGACACAGCTAAAGTTAAACCACCCCATAGCACATGCAGGGTTTATTCTCCAGCGGAGATCTCAGCTCACAGAGGCAGGGTGTGATCCAAGTCTTACTCTGTGCCTTTCTTCTGCTTCCTACTCATAACAACCCTGAACTCCCTTTCCAGCTCACCAGAGGACTGAGCCCTTTGCTTTCAGGTGAGCCCTGCTTCTGAGTTTGTCACACTTTTAAGTGTGATGTGAAGCTTAATGCACTGCCTCTGGAGGTAGGTTGCAAGTGAAGCTGCTTTTAGTGCCTAGGAACACCAGCATCATGTAATGAAACCAGTGAGAAAAGCAGCACAGAGCGTGGCAAAGATCACCTGATGCTTTAACTAGAATTGTGCATTTACACCTTCCAAATAAACAATGTAATAATTAAATTGGAACAGCTGTCAGGATTTCTTTAAATTCAAGTGGGAAAAGCATTGACTAATACAAAAATGGTACACATACCATTCTCCCCTGGTCTGCAATAAAAACATCTGAAATGGTGTTCAGAGTTTACATCTCTCTGCGATGTCCTTTGGCTATTTGTCTACACCTTTTTGAGAGCTTCAAATAAACTTCTGGAATATGTGTACTATTAAAAGCTACATTGGTCCTTAAGTATCAGCCCAGGCAAGGGGAAGAATAACTTCTTTATGCTTGCGTGTTTGTCTGATTTGATGATGAGTTAGTACCTCTAACAGCTCAGTACTCCTTTACATGAGCTTTTCTTTGGTGAATTGTTTTCATCTTCATTTTTAAAATATTTAAGAAAAAGTAAAAATATATAATGTTAATAAAGGTCTGAATATTGAGACAATTGCTGAATTGCTGTATTTGTCTCTAAGAATGGACATGCAATGTTAGAATGAAAATTTGCATTGCATGAGCCTCTATTCGTTACTATAGAACAAAGGTTAAAAAAACCATACAGGAATTAAATCCTTCAGAGAAATGACAATAACTGTTGGGTTTTTTTGTAATAGAGGTGTCTGGAAGACTTAGTGAAGTTGAGAATGAAAAGATGCAGAAATGAGACAACCAAAAGTCAAAATAAAATAAGCAAATACGACTGGAGATTGCGTAAACCGTAACAACTACTTTGTTGTGTTAAAAAGTTCCCTGAAGACTGGCTAGAATTAATATTTGATCTGGTTTGGAACTAAGAAAAAACAATCACCAAGATATCTTCAGATGAATAATATTTAGTTCCCTTTAGAATTCTTTTCTTCAGAGAGACTGTTGTGAAGGGGACTTGAAGTAAAACACACAAGCGGTCCCGCAGGTTTTTCTTACTACTGCAACATGTCTATTATGTAAGTAAAGAAGACGGAGAAAAAGTTAGACAAGAAATACAGCAGAAAAAAGAAAATGGTAGGAAAGATTTTTCTATACATGTACTCTACCACCAGATGCTTACCCAGTCTGTGCACTCTGAGCCACTGTTGCTTCTACCAAAGTCGTAAATTTGCCTGAAGAGATCTCAATTTGCTTATGTTGAAAGGCCACGTAAAACTTTGGTCTTAAACTGAAGGCTTAAAGGTTTGCCAAATTTCATATTCAAAGTCTCTACAAATTATCTAACAAACATTTCATAGTTCAATCTCATTAATGAAGTAAACTGTGATGGGTAAGAGAGTAGTAGAAATGTAGAAATGGTAGTAGGGACTGCAGGCTTCAGGGAGAGTAATTATAACTTTGCTTTCCTGTATAAATCACATGTTAGTTTATTGGAGATTTTAAAATTTCAAAATTTCCAAAAAGTCAATTGAACTACTGGAAATTTTGCCATCACTCAGATTACATACACCTCCAGATACCATATATCAGAAATTATGAATGCAGAACTTGCAGTAACCTACAAGCAAGAGTTGAGTCAGACCAAACCTAAAATCTCTTCATATTGCTTCTGTCCAAAACACTTTCCTCAATTGTGGGCTCAGGTGTCTCTTGAGAGTTGCTAAAAACTCCATGAAATTTTGCTGAGAGACATGAACAGAAAAATACACTGAGGAAAGGATTGCACAAGAGACTGTGCAGAATGAAGACAGCAGAGGAGCTATTATCTCCTAGGGGTGAATAACAGGTAACAATCTCTCTCTTATACCACACATGATACATTTTCCTTTTTCCTAAAGCTCTTCAATCACACTCTCCTGCCCAGGAACACTTACTTATTAAGACCTACATTTTCTTTCTCTTCACTTACATCACCACTGGGAGACTAAGACCTTTGCTTAGCTTTCATGTACTGGGCGCAGAACAAAACCTGTATTATTCCTGGTGTAGACTTCTCTCTGTGCAATACATCCTATATCCTTCACACTGCTTTCTTCCTGCTGCCTGTGAACCAAGGGCCACGGATCCAAAACCTCAAACTACTGAGGAAGATCTTTCAGCAAGTTCATAGAAGGATAAGAAATCAAGAAAGTACGCTATCAAGATGAAATCATTGGCAAGTCAGGGAGCTAAGAAAGAGATTCCTCCATTGAAATGTACGAATATCTATGGGAAAAAAACCTGTGAGCCTGGCTGGGGTTGGATTATTGAGTCATCACATCAAGTTATCAACCTGCGCTGGTGAGCTGGTTGCAAATTACATCTCAGCAACAGGGAAGAGCTCATTTACAGCAGCTACAGAGGTCATTGCTTTCCCATTTGGCTGGGTCTCTGGGCAGCAAAGACTCTTCAGGCGCTTTGCCAGAGGAGGTGAGTACCTGAAGGGTTAGCCTGACAGCTTGCTAAGTCCCAGACATCTTTTGTACATTAACCAGTAAATATTTGCTTAATACTTGTAAGTTCTGTATATTCTGCTTCCAGAGATTCTTGGCACACAGCTAAATAAGTCTGAACAAACTGATCCAGAAGAGAAGATCTATCACTGGAAGGCTTTCTTGCGACCTGTCACTTCTGCTTCACTTGTGAAAAAAGCCCAGCCATAGTTCAGCTATATTTCGACCCCTGAAACACTAAAGTATATTTGGAGCAGAGTGGAAGACGGCTGATGTTTAATACCTCCCATGAGGTACTCATTGTACCAGTGAGCATGTTTGGAGAGAAAGTGGAGATTATTACACGCAGTTGAAGCTTCAAGGAGAGCTAGTATAAAGCCTAAAGTATCATCAGAATTTGCTCAGGAGCATACAGTAGTTAATAACACTTCTATTCTTCTGAAGAGTGCCAATTTTTTCCCTCCTTTATTTTCACTACTTCGTAAGAGAGTTTCTGTTTTCGGATTGAAGATTGATTATAAGATGCTCAGAAGTATTGAGACAAAAGAGAATGCAGTCATATTGGTCCAGCAAACAAGCAAAAATGCTCTGTTATCATAATCTGACTTCCTTAGCACACAAATGAAATTAAAAATACCACAAAAGATACAGGCAAAAAGGCTTTGAACTTTTAGCAACATCTCTCTGAATTTTTGTGGTTTTGTTTTGCTGGGGGTTTTTTATTGTTTTGAGAGGAGATTTTTTTTTTTTTGAGAAAAGTAGAAGTTTGAAATGGTGCTTACATTCATATTTTCATCTATAGCATATTGAACTGCTCAAAAGAAAAGGGGCTTAAATGTTTGGAAAGGCTAATTATTAGAAATTATCCCAGCTCATGAAGAATTCCATTGTGATTAAAGAAATGTAAATATTTACCCATACCATCACTCCAATGGTAACATTGTCCCTATTGAAATTCCTCTGCATCAGGTGATGAGTACTGGTTTCTACACAACACAGAACATCTATGGTCTTGGTGAGGAAAGGCAATATAGTATTTGCAACTTTTTTATGGAGAAGAGGCCCATACATTCTCTATATTTTCAAAACTGCATTGCTCATTTCTAAATAAATTAGAAAAAAATTTCTTTAGAGTTCCTCTAGATCTAATAGCTGATTGTTCTTTTCTTAAGAAAATTATGATTTTCAGTTTTTCCTTTTGAGAAACGTAGCATGGTTTCCTCTTTTTCCTTTAAACATTTTAAGTTGTTCAGTTTCAAATACATCCCCTTTGAAAACTCTGCTATTCTACTGTATATCCTACATAAATAACAATGCTGCATGAAAAGCACTTTACATGTTCAAAGTACTATGTAAACATTCACTACTGAAATTATTTATAGACATTAGACCCGGAAGGAGCACTCCGGATTTTTTTTTTTCAGTAACCCTATTCTTCAATTAAGTGTCATTTTATCCTACTTAGAAAAATTGTCCCTGTCTGAGAATGGTCTCCACAGTTTTTAGAATTGAAACAAATTAATATAAAACTGCTATCTCTTTAAAACCAACCTTGCTTCGTGGATATTGAATTTTCCTTCAACAATCTTCTTCAGTCTGAGATGATAGCTGTTTCTGGTCACCACCAGCAGTCTCTGGTTACTGCAGAACCAAAGTTCCTCTTCCTGTTCTGGAAAGACAGAAATGCCACTTCAGTGTCTCATTCAGGGTCATCACTGGAGACTTTCATCCAGAGTAGTCCATTATTATTATTGAGATTTCAATAGTGGTGATCTGAACCTCAGATTCTTTCAAAGAAAACTGATGTTACAACCTTAAAACCCAAACATAATGTCAACAGAAAAACCAGCATCCTTCTCTGCCAATATATAATGTCTGAAAGTTGCTACACCCAGATGCCCTTGTACCACCAAGGAGCCATCAAAGCGCTTCTTAAATCAAACACAAATAAACGAATGAAAACTTTCTTCTAAATCTCCCTCGAAAGAAGGGATCGAGGGTTCGAAAGAACATATAGAGTATACTAAGAACTGTACAGTCCTGTACTTACTCTGGCTCATTTTAGCAGGCTCTTTCTCTTATATGAAAATTGTCATTTACTGATGCGATGAGGATCACATTAATTAAATCATCTTTGCATTTCTTTTTATTTTCTTTTCACCCCACAAATGCCAACCAACCACTTCTGAGGATTTGTCAACAACCCTTTGGCTGACCAATCAGGAAAATTCTTTCAGTCACATCCTCTTTTTCCCCAACAGATCTCATACATAGTTGATTTTGAATTCTCCATGCATTGAATTTTTGTACACAATTTACAGACCTCCTACTACAGTTTGGGTATAATTTAGACACACACTGAATAACGTGGAATCACGCACAAGTGTATGAATTAAGCATATGCACAGGGGCCTTTGATTGCCTCTGTAGTCTGTTCACATAGTCTTCAGGATGGCACAAGCTCAACCTGGCTGCTATCTTTAGACTGACTTCACAGAGCTTTCTGCTTCTGTTCCAGTGTGCACACCGACAAGAGGAGCAACATCTTCCCTCTTAAGGAAGGAGAACTTACGGCAATTACATTGCCTTTCTTTCTACTTTCTCACATAAGTGCCAAAATGGTGGTGGCTATTTTTGTTTGGTTTTTTTTGATTTGGTTTGTTTTTTTATGAAGCTGTATAACTCTAGATCATTGTTATAAGATTTTAATGTTAAAATGTATCTTCCAGCCTGCACAGGCTAGAACTGCAGTTTCCACCATCAGCACTAATTTTTGAGACAAATGCGCTAAGGTGAAGTGGCATTATTTTTAGAAACCAGGTCAGTGGATAATTACGGAGGAGGAAAAGCCAGTCTCATCCTTGTTAACCTATGTTCTGATTTTGGTTGGGGCAGAATTAATTTTCTTCACAGTAGCTAATATGAGGCTGTGTTTTGGATTTGCAATGAAAACAGGGTTGATAACGTAGAGATGTTTTTGTTATTGCTGAGCAGGGCTCACACAGAGCCAAGGCCTTTTCTGCTTGTACTTCCACACTGGCAAGGGGGCTGAGGGTACATGACCACAGGCACATGACCCAACCTGCCGCTCTGCCAGTGCCTGACTTTTGGCTTGGCCTGTGGCCACGGGTTCGAAACCCGCATGAAATAGCGACCACTGGATTGATGGTAACTGAGGTTTGCGTGCNCTGGAGGGAATCTCAAACCACGCTAGCCTGTCACAGGGTCTGAGGTTCTGTGACGGAAGAGAAGACGTGATGGGAGTGACATGAAAGGGGTATATGTTGCTATGCTGCAGATTCTTCACAGAACCTGGGCTGCAGCATAGCCACATCAACCAAACATGGGATATTCCATACCATAGGACATTGGTATATAAAGCTGGAAGAGAGAATATTCAGACTGATGGCGTTACCATTACACATGATGGAGCCCTGCTTTCCTGGAAATGGATGAACCCCTGTCTGCCAGTGAACTCAACAGGCTTTTATAGGGATGGTCCATAGACTAAGAGAATGATATCTGTGTGTATATCTATGAAAAGACAGGAATGGTGATGCAAGACAACAAATGGTATGGGATAAGGAGTGGAAACTATCCTGGTTTTGGCTGGGATAAAGTACAGTTACTTCTTAGTAACAGGTGAAGTGCCATGGTTTGGATTTAGCATGAGAATAATGCTGTTAACACACTGGTGTTTTGGCTTTTGCTAAGTAGTGCTTACGCTAAGTCAAGGGCTATTATGTGTCTCTTACTCTGACAGTGAGAAGCTGCACAAAAGGCTGGGAAAGAGCACAGGAAGGACAGCTGACCAAAGGGGTATTCCATAATACAGAACATCATGCTCAGTATATAAATGGGGGGAGTTACGCAAAAAGGGGATGATCCATCCTTGGGAACAGCCTGGGTATCAGTCAGTGGGTAGTGAGTAATTGTATTGTGCATCACTCGTTTCTCTTTGGTTCCATTACTCTCTCTCCCTCTCCTTATCATTACTATTATTATTGTTTTTATTAGTAGTTGAATTTGATTATTAACAAGTATTACTGTATTTTGTATCAATTATGAAATTGTTCTTATCTCCACCCAAGAGGTGTACCTTTTCTTTCTGATTCTCCTCCACACAGGGGAAAATGTGTGTGTTGGTGGGGAAAACGGGGAGTGAAGGAGTGTGTCTGTGTGGGACTTAGTCACCAGCTGGCATCAAACCACAACACTTCAGATGTTTTCCTACTGGTGATTGCAAAATCTTTAAAACACTAATGGAAATTCAACACTTCAAAAAATAAATAAAATGAAAAAATGCTCTATCAAAAGGAAAGAAGAGTGATCTCTCTTGTTTCAAGGGATTTTATATTTTAGTGTTTCCCTTTGTGAGAGGTAATTGTCTGATCTCTCATAACAGCACCATTTCTTACACCCCTATATATTTTAATTCTACTAGGAAACTAAGATAATGAGCAGCATTTCAGAGGAGCCTTACAGACCTGAATAAATGGTGGTCATTTGAGGAGGTGCCCCCTACTCAGTCTCAAGGAAAGTTGAGCTCAGGCCAAGCAGAACACAAGATTGTGTGCCAAATAAAGTGTGTGTCTTCTCAAACAATTGCCAAACAGGACATAAGATACAAAAGTTTTCCAAAAGCATTGTGCACCACCCTCTCAACACACCTGATAACGTCTATTTGCATTCCAAAGAGAGGTTAAAGTTGAGAATCACACCAGCAGCTTCCATCTGCACCAGCAGCCAAAGGATGGGACAGAGAATTCTGCTTTAAGACATCAAACCCGCAGATACCTTTGCAGTAGGTCCATATTTTCTTTTTTGCTTCTGTTGACTTGTATGCAAAGCCGGGATATTCAGTCAGTTAGAATCCCAGCATAGTTTTAAAACATTGTCCAAGATCCTTGGGTAGAAGGTGATAAGGAAGGAATTACTATGTATGAAAAGACTTAAAGCTAGAAAAGTCATTGCCTACTTTAAATTGTGCTCTCTTGTTGATATTTTTACAGAGATGGATCTAATTAAACCAGCGATACCTGTTAATTCTGAAGATAGACAGTATCCTATGGGAAAAGAAAGATAAGGGATTATGGTTACCAGTCTCACTCACCTGCTTTCCCCATTTGCTCTACTATACAGATCACTTCAAAGCAAGCAGAATATATCTGGTGTCCCTGTTGAATGAAAGGGTTATTTGTGTACAAGTGCAGAAAGCAGATGGTTTATTTCATTTGTGAAAACCTCTTTTCACTCCCAGCTGGAAATGTCGAAAAGTGGGAAAAAACGTCAGTTATGCTTTTGGTACAAAAAAATCTCATTGCTCTTGGCAGTGACCTCGGCTTGGAAGAGGAGGTGTTAGCCTTGCATCGTTTCACAGCACTGGCTGATCAGGAGTGGCATTAACCTGACTTTAATAGAAGCTCGTTTTAGCTCTCTCAGCCAGAAAAGAGTCAAAGTGACATGACACATATGAATGGTACAACAATGTACAGATTACATTAAAGAAAAAAGAAAAGGAAAAAAAAGGAAAAAAAGAAAAATGCTAGACCTCCATGAGGGCTCAGGTCAGAATATATATAGATGGAATATTAACTGCAATACTGGAAGTTGTTTGTCAGCTGTTCTTATTGAAATGGATGTATCTTGAGACCTCACCATTGTAGTTTAGAGACACTACCTTAGATCCATAAGTAATTAAAAATCATAGCTTACTTCAATACAATATAATAATAAGCAACATCATGCCTTGCCCAGGAGTTATTTTAACAGAACATTTCAAGCACTTCTGTCTAGGTAAAAGAAAAAAGTGGTACTCTGTTATGGCAGTAGTTGTTTTTGTAAATTGTGGAGTAAATTTTTTTTCTTAATGAATGATGTCTTATCTGATTTTTTTTGTTTGAATAATGTTTTTCAGGCACATTTAATTTTACATATATATTTTTGATACAATATCTTCCTGATATTTTGAATTCAATAGTTGTATGTTTAATTAAATCTCCTGAGCAAATACTCCAACATTTACATAGTTGCTAGGACTTAGCTAATTAATTTTACCAAAAAAGTACTCCAGTCAATTTAAAATCCTGCAGTTTGAAAGATATAATTCCTTTATGTTTAAATACATATTTCAGTGTGAAATTTTAATTGAGCTATTAGAAGAAGACGCAATGCCTGATTCAATTTTTTGTTTCCAAAATTTTATGATTTGAGGAAAAAAATACACGACTAGCACTCTTGGATTCCCTTTGATGAACAGTGATGCCACTGCAAACAACACAAAGCAGTGAACAGACAGGTCTACCTGGTAGGAAGTTCAATGATGAAATTACATCTGCACACAGACATGCACTATTACTGCGAGTATGCCTGTGATGTGCATAACAATGCATCTGCAGTGTCATCAGAAGCATTACACTGGTATATCAGACATTAGGTGTAGGCATAGCACTATTCTACCCATTGGTATTGCTCAGCCAAACTCTCTGGGTGTCACGGCTCACACAATCAGCGGAGCAAGAGATGTGCTGGGAAAATTCCTGAGAAGAAAGCTGGGCAGTCGCACCGTGAGATGTTGAAAAATGATTCAAGCCCTCACTGAATGTCTGCTTCCACAATGCCTTG
This sequence comes from Ptilonorhynchus violaceus, assembly GCA_013397565.1. NCBI lineage: Eukaryota > Metazoa > Chordata > Aves > Passeriformes > Ptilonorhynchidae > Ptilonorhynchus > Ptilonorhynchus violaceus. Next base: position 1,475,652 of record VZRJ01003181.1, on the reverse strand, counting down.
TAACTTACTACACAGATCCTTGAATTTTGCTAAAGAAAAATATAGCATCGTACCTGGTTCATACTCTTTGCCTTTGCATTTTGCTTTCTGTTCTAACATGGCCAGTATTTCACTTTGCACTTAAAAATGTTCTCTTTACTGAATTCCTCCTTTAGCGCATCGTGCTGAAATAGCTGGATTACTACAATACATAGAGTACACTAGAGATAGAGAGGCTCTTGTTTGATATTTAATGAGATACAGTTTCTATTTCATTACAATAAAGATTGGTGGTAGCAGATGATGTACTGAACTCTGTTAATGCTCTTAATGCATAAATAACAGATGTTTCAGCTCTCGCTAATTCCTCTTTTAATCCCCTTTCTTCCTTACGCAACTTGGAAAAACATTGCATATAGTCTTACCATTTATATTAGTATTGTCTTTACATGAGATTTCTTTCCTGTGTAAGAACTGTCTCTCCTTTATTTCTACAAATAATTACAGGCTCATTACTGCCATTGCCCTCTCCTCTGCTTGCATTGCTTTCGCTGAAACCAGCCATTTGTTGAATTTCATTAGCATTAATGCATACAGGACAAAGCTTAAGAGTTTCTGTTACCCCGATTATGACTAACACGTTACGCTTTGTAGGAGGTCAGAGAGGGCAAGTTTTTTCAGCAGAATTTTCCATTACGAAAATGAATATGATAATTCACCAGAAAAGCTGCTGATGCGAGCCTATTCTGTGTGTGTTGCATAGGCAACAAGCACCAGGTAAAGGAAGTTTGGAGGTGTAGTACTTTTGCTTTTTTTTAGCAAAACACTGATATCAGAAGTGCCAAATATGTGCTGTTCCCATTGGAATTTGGTAGGAGATGTCAACAGCAGCAGTGAAAAAATTAAGTCAGAACTATTAGGCTCTTAGTGTTAAAACTGACCTGTGAATGGGCTTTTGCAATCGGCACTGGACAAATATCAGTGGACAGCAAATTCCCTGGAAGTGTTTTTTAAGTTGTTCTGCAGTTATTCTCAGTATTGACCTGAAATTAGTTCTCACTGAAAGAAACCTCTTGAAATATGAAGACTCACAACAGCTGACGCAAACACTTGTTGTGTTTTTTTTTTTAATAGTTCCTTCATCTCCTTCAGGCTTGAACAATATTTCAAAAAAGAAATGCTGTAACTATGAGATTACAAAAAGTTTTCCTTATCTTTTATGCTCACAGAGAAAGTCATAGATGAAAAAACTCCTCACTGATGCTAGAAACACACAGTCCCACTAGGTCAATATATTCTATCAGGTCAAAGAAACAATCTTAGTGACCTTTTGAGCAATGAGTACAGAATAGTACAATTTCTCCAAAACTGTCTTCAAAGAACTATCACTATATAACATCTTTCAGAGGATGTGTGTTCAAATATCCTTATGCAATGGAAAGAATGGTCAACTACAAATGATAATTTTGGTAGTGTCATTACTGAATTTCCAGACCACAAAGAGCACGGTTAGCAGATTTGTAGCCATTTCGTGATCTCAGCAAACAGCAATTCTGCACTTTGCATATTTGAAACAGTAGGACTGTGTTTATCACACACTCTGTCATAAAGAGCTAATTGCAAAAGTCAGGTTTTGAGGCAGATTGTATAAGCCCAGCAACAATGAAAAATCATATAAAATATTTTAGTCTGGGCTAATGTCTAACTCCAATTTAAAATTGTTGTGAGGTCCAGTGATTTCTAAGCCATATAAAATAGAAAGAAGGCTGGCACGAAACTGATGGACTTCCATGGTCTTGTGTGTGCAAGCCTGTGTAAAGCCAGCTCCTGAAAACTCAGGGACAGCTCTTGTTTGTACAATTTTGGACAGTGGTCCATTAGGAGGGATAACAGCGTCTTTGTTGGAGACCAATTTCCATATATTTACTTTCCTGTCACCGAGTTCAAAAGGGTTTGTCCTGGCATAGAAAGCTGGCAGAGCAGAAGCAAGCTAAAAAACATTGTTTGGCAGTCTGACTATTGCTTGCTTCTGCTTGTGAATAAAATTACCATAAAAGACATGTGATAGTGACTATACAGTCTATAGTGCCTTGTGAGAAGACATTGAGACAATATAGGGATAACTCAGCTGCGTTCATAAGGGTGTATGGTATGTCAGAGTTTTCTGCTCCTTTCACAATACTGGCTTTGCTATAAATGCTCTCAAACAAAACCTATTGCCATTCTATTAAAAAAAGGGGGCTAAAAAGCTTTCTCAGCTCTCTGATGGGGTTTGATGAATCTGGATAGTTATTTCCATCAGCATGTTCTGTTTTCTGACAGGAAAAAACCCCCCAAAACACAATCATCCGTTTAATCTGCATCTCTCTTTCCACACTGAAGCCTTTTGTAAGCTAGTGGTTTGTTTCTGTGGGTATTGGGAGTAAGCACTGAGTAGTGCTCGGCAAAATCCTGCAGCTTTTTCTTATCCTATACAACTTCATGGAGAATTACGATTGCTTGTCATTTTACTAACTGAGCAATATGGCTGCTTGAAGAGCAACACTTCTAAATGAGATTCCCTGGAGAGTATAATAGGCAAAGTTCTTAGTCAATTTTGGATGTTACTCCTGTCATTGTGGGGTCTTCTTCCCTTGGATGAGGACAAGAAATCAGACTGTAGTTACCTACATTGTGGTGCAAAGCATTAATGACAACAGGCAAATCACAGAGTCTTTTTATTTTCAGTCTTGCTGTTCTTGAGATCCATCTTTTCAGTGGTGTTTGTAAACATATTGTAAAGTTTAATGATCCACGCTCTGTTGAGAACTTGCCATCATTCTGTTCCTCTCAGATAATAAGATTTAAGCTAAAAGATTTTTGGTTTTATCTCATATAAAATAAAAAGCATGTCATGTTTGCCACTTCATATTGTCTCTCATTACTCTGGTATTCTTGTTGGTAAATTGTGACTACTCCTACCTGGGGCAACTTTGGGATTTGTAACTGGAAACAATTTAGTTTTTCTGGTTCACTAGTTCTAACATAGCAATCAAATTCATAGCACAGATCCCAAACTGACATGACTTCTGGCAATCCAGGAAGGAGAAATTTAGTATTAATAGATTGTACATCCATGCTTCAGCAGTGTAAACTGGTCTTCAGGGAACCTCAGAAAAAGTCAATAGGCACTACCCCCACAAGCAGCTGAGGGTCTGCGAGACAGAAGTCAATCTCAAAAGCAGAAGTCACAAGCATCCTTGCCCTACCCTGCTGATGATTTGGTCTAGAAGTTTGTTTTGTTTTCCACTGGTAGCTGAGTACTGCGAAAACTAGTATACTTCCACAGTTTCACTTACGTCATATTTGGAAGCTGTGAAGTATTCCAAAACCTGGAGACATGCATTATTCATTATACTCTTACAGGAAATAATTGAATCGTGTTTATAGAGTCAATATATATATACAGAAAAAAAGCTGAAAGACTGCAAGCTGAATAGAAGGTTTAACCAGCACAGAGAAACAGCAAAAATCAAAATATAATTCCACTTGCAGAAAAGTGCACTAAAATAATAGAGGGGAAAGCAGTATTTTAAGAAATTATAAGGAATCAGAAGTGTTGTTCAGCTGAACATCATTCATTGTTTCCCATGAGTTGTGGAGTTCTCTTTGTCATCTTAGCCAGGGTGTATGACACAACTTAAAAATTTAGAGGAAATGTACTTAGAGAGATGTCACTTTATTACTCTTATAAATAGAATATCATTTGGAAGGTTTTACATCTATAAATATTTCATGGGGTTTGATGGTGTGCTAGAATGAAAACAGAACAAAGCCTTAGGGTCACAGTCAACCCCAAAGGCATCTCTTTGCATTATCAAAGGCTATTCACCCCAGGGAGATACTGCTTTCAGAAAGCCAGACAGAAAGATGCTATAAGCCTGGCTTTCTGAAGGGTACTGCTGACAAAGGAAATAGTAGAATTTCAATCTTCTGGTTGCTTTCAATTGCAGTTGCGAACTGTGTTTCCTACTCAGCCTCAGCTCATGTCACTTATTTTCTTTTTGAGACAAAGTCCATTCTTTCTCCTTTCATGAAAACTTGGCAGAGAGGACAGTGCATAGCAGTCTGTATCCTCACTGTCACACTATGGCCTGACACAACCTTTAAAAAACAAGGTCCATAAATTATGATGTCTGCAAAATACTGGCCATCCTCACCCTTGAATGAATATAGCCTGTATTTAAATGAAGGGTGCTGAGTGGGAAGCCCTTCTAGGGCAAATCCCAAACAAACCTCTGTATGAACTGTGCAACAGTCTTTCAATGCTCCCCTTTCTAAAAGACTTTCCAACTAATGATTCGTTTAAGACAGATGCTGCTGTGCTCTTGATATCTGCTATGTTTGAGAAGTTCCTTGTCCCTATTTTTAGTAGGTAGCTCCTGAAATATTTTAAAATTACATGATACAAGATGTAGGTTTTTCCTTTTTATTTTCCCCCCCAACCTTTAAGAAAAGTAGTGAACTCTCATTCTCTTTAATTTCCTATCACATGGGAAAAACCTAGTTTGTAATTACTGTGCAGAAATCACTAACCTATTGCAGAGATCTCTTCTGCCCTTTTTATATTTCTTATTTTATATCAGCAATGAATAATTCTCAATGTGGCAAGGTTCATGTTTGTAGAGGGAGAGAAATACAATCTTTCAAGTCACTCAGACACAGAACCATCCCAGCAGTACTTTAATAGTTGTCAACCATATCACCCCTAATTAGATTCAAGGGTCCAAGATATCATTGCATAAGGAAATACAAGTGTGGGAAAGAGAGAGAGAGAGAGATTATGAGATTTCCTGTGTTACTAGGCATTTCATGAATTATCCAACTATTGTTGGGAATTTTTTTTCAGGCACTATGCTCATATTTAATAATAAGAAAAAAGGCTTAGATTCTCAGGGAGAAGTTTCTTTCCATTTATACACTGATGATGATTATAGGTTTAGCAGTCTTTAACAAAGCTAATTTTTTTTTAAAAGACTCAAATTATTGTCATCACAGAGGTTGACTCAGTTATAATGGTGCAAACCAGCTTTATACCAACGTTTGTGAGTATGTGTGCATGCACTTAATGTCTGTGTAAGCACACAAAGACCTCTACTTGCACACACCAAGGAATCACTGTATCTGATCCCTTAGGTAATAATGGTATTTGATCACAGTGTTACAGTCCGTACATAAAGACAAAGTCTTACTTTATTTTTCTGAGAACTTTTGTCACTCAAAGGAAATTTTAATTTCTAATACATCCAGTCCAATCCCAGCACTAAAGAATTTTGTTTAGATTTTCTAAATCAGAATTTAATTTTTTGGCTAGTTACACTACCCTAGTTCCCAGAAGGCACTACCTCTGGTGTCCAGCAGTCTTCTCTAAGCTGCTAAGAATCAATTTTTTCATAAAAAATTTCCATCTCTTTTATATCTAAGAAATTGAATTAGCAAGTAATTTTAATGGAAATGTACTTGATTGCAGCATCTGCCCTACCATCATCACTCTTAAGACCCGAAGCTAAGTCTTGTGTTTTATTCTGTCATGATCAGTGCTAGAAATAATATTCTTTCATACACTGTCATGCTTTCAGAAAGACTGAATAAAGTCTGACAATTTCAGAGTCTGTCAGCTTCACTGCACAGAGTAGCAGGCTCTACATCACAGCTACTCGTGGTTTCTACAGAAGGTGATCAAAACCTTCCTCTGTATTCACAAACCAGTAACTTTCTGCTTTCCCTTATTTTACGTTGTTTAGATTTTGAACAAGAGCTAACACCAAATAATATATCAATGATGGCCAGAAGTGATGCATCACACCCTTCTTATTTCTACAGCAAATTGCACTGTGCCATCATATATTGTAATAATTTATGAGTAAAGATTAAGTTAAATGCTGAGAAGTTAAATTCTATGACTTTTTAATTATTGAAAATGTTTATGTAACTGAAAGTGATCTCTTGATGTGCAATATTTTATTTACAAATTTATCCTGTCAAGCAAAGCTGTTTTAACAGGAAAAATCTCATCTCTCACTCTCCATTTCTCAAGACTGAATTCAATAAAGGCATTACAGAATAGATTCACCAGTACTAAGTATTACAACAAAATATTATAGGCAAAGTAAAATTGGTTAACAAAATTTAGGAATGGTAACTATAATTAAAACTGGTTAGCAAATTCCATTTTTCCATCGGGTTTCACTGGCCTTATATTGTGGATATGTAAAAATTAACATTTCCAGAGGAACAACCAACCAACCAACCAACCAACCGCCCCAAAATGTTGCATCCTAGAAAGTATCACCAAAAAAGCCAGGAGGTGGGACTGTTCTCTCCGAGCTGTTTTATCAGCAGGGTTATTTGCGTCACTATTTACCCTCCCTAGGTAAAACTTCTGATCTTTCCCGTCTTGTGATTTTTTTTTTTATCTGATGCCAAATAGTGAAAGGATAACTTTATTAATAGTTCACAGAGATTAGTTAAATTCTTCTCTGAAACGAATACACTCTATAAATTTCTTTGGCAAAGTTTTGGAAAACAAAATCTTTAACACACTAAAGTCACTGCGTAGTTCATTAACCAATTCCAATTTCTAAAAATCTTATTTTATCACTAAATCTACCAAACATTACAAAATCTTTCAGCCAGATAGTTTATAAATGCTCCTATCAGCTAATCTTACACAATGAAATTCATGTATTACGTCTTTTTTACCTAAGGAGCCACAAAGAGTAAATACAGGGTCTGGTCTGAATCCTCAAATAAGCAGTTATTCTTTCCAGTTTCTTTCAACTACTAGTGACTCTCTGAATGTTAATTGAGAGTAACAAATAAATTAGACTGAAATATTTTTTTAGTGTTTTACTGATTCTATTCAACCACTGTAATTAAAACACTGAAGACAAAGTCAGATTATACTATGACTCTCAAGGTGTTTTTCAGACATGCTTGATTTTGCCATGAAAACAAACTGATGTGTTTTTCTACCATCTCCTCATGATCCATTCAATTTTAATAAAGAATAGTCCAAAGTTGAAAAAAGTTCAAGAAACCTTTCTGTGAGATGGTCTTTAAAATTATGAGTAGTGGTAGGTCAAGAACAGACATTCAAAATGACAAAATAGTGGTGTAACCCATCCAGAAGAAGATATGTCAAAGGCACTGTAACTGTTGGACTTAGGGTTCAGCAAACTTTTCTGTGTGTTCAAAGACACTTGAATCAGTGAATTCAAAGAGACTTTTTGGTGTATGACAAATTATTTAATTTGTACTTAATTTATTTGTAGATCAGCTTTCCAATCTTTTATGTCATCTGTGGCTGTATCAAATGCTGGAATGTATCTGTCCAAGCCTAATAACCTGTAGCTATTCACTCTGTGTGTATAACCTCAGTCAGGGCATGTGACTATGGACAATTCACTGCACGCTTTTGGCTACTCTTGCACAAGGGATTCCAGGAGAACTACCGACCAACTTGAATCTTCAGCATGCAAACATTGGAAAGTTTTATGTTTGAAATATGTCATGGATATGGTGTGGCTTAATTATTGAATGTTAGCAAGCTGCATGTGAACCCATGATTAAGGCAAGGCATGTGGAAAAAAAAATTACAGATATTGTTCTTAAGACTTTATGATAACTTCCACTAGATGTTATAAAATGTTACGATTTTAAGAAAATATACTCCAGTGCTCACTGCTAAGTAGAAAGAGCATACAAAAATACATGGACTTCACTGCCTACATTTCATATCATATAATGTCCTGATACCATAATCTCCTGGTAGCTTTTCTTCTTTTAGCACTCAAATCCAGGCCACCCAACATTTCAGCATGAAATTGCCTGATTGTGACACAATAATAACCACTGGCAGCAGAAAAATAGTCTCTTTTAAAGGATTTATAGATTTTGCAGAGTGCTATCTGGGCTGCCACCCCTGTCCACATCACTGATTCATGAGTTCATCTCTGGTAAGACAGCAACAGAATTACTTTGACACAGAGAAGTGATAACATCTTAGGGGAGAAGAGGGTCAGGCTGTCACTTGGTGAATATCATGAAACATAAAACTCAAATGTTATAACACTGTAAAAACCCATTAGGTACCTCAGAAAAAAAGGGCTTTGCTGCTGGAATTCTGTCAGGCAGCAATTTTTACTTTGATTACCTAAAGTCACTTCATCTGTCTCTCAGCATTACATCATCTATAACTTCTCTCTCTTCCTCAAAAGGTTATTGAATGAAGTGTCAATCTTTCTCCAGTATAACCTTAAAAAATCAGAACTTTGTCCCTTTATTTTACATCCCAAATTCCAGTAAAATTTTCTAGAAAAACCCACTTACAAAAGCACTCAGACATGTATGTTAGTCTGTTTCCAGGATAATGATATTGACCTTTATGTATACCAGTAAAATGTTCTCATGTTAAGGATTTTCCTGTCACACTATTATCTCACAGGAATGGCAGACAGTTATACAAATAACTAAAAATTTTAAAAAATTTAAAAAAAAAATATCATGTGGTTTCTTCCAGAGGAGGGTTAGAGCTGGAAAAAGATCTTTCAAGAGAGTGCATGTAAAAGTGATCATATCTTTCCAAAAGTAGGCCTATACTTCATCCTGGCAACTTCATTTCACAGTACTGATCTAATAATGACTAATATTCTACTTTTTAAATAAAAACATTAAGTATTTTTATGCTTTTCCTCTTCAACATTTAAATTCCTGTTCAGGCAGCAACTGGTTATGCAAAACAGTAGTTACAATGTTCTTATTCCCATTTCAGAGGCAGAGAAACAGATGTGCAGAGAAAGAATTGTGTCCAAGGCCAGAGACCGAATAAGTAGCAATACTGGTATTAGTGATTTTAATACATAAACCACTTCAAAAGATTTAAGAGTGAGAAGGTTTAAATGTGTGTCATTTAGGAAACAAAGCCATTTTTATCTCCTTAAAGATGTTTGTGCATAAATTGCCTCAAGGATTAAAAGGTGCTTAAGTACTAAAGCCTGTTTAAAACCTTAAGCTCCTAAAATGTTGTACGAACATAGACATGATGGGTCACCCTGAGAATATGGAAATGGACTTTGATTTGATAACAGAGCTAGGCTCTTGAAGGAGAGAGCTTGCTCTAAAAATGGATGAAGCCTGTTCCTAAAAAAATATACAAATAGTGCCAGTGGCTTTGTGATGTTTTGTCTGGATGTGCTGACTATAGGGTTGGAAAAAGGGCCTAGAAAGAGTTCTTTCCAGACTGATGGTGTCCATGGGGATATAAGTAGGGCTGATAGTGGGGTCATCAGCGGTGGAAGCAAAGAAAAGAGGAAAATAGTTCAGTTCAGAGATGGAAATTGCCATTGATGACACCAGCAAAGAACAGTTGCTCAAGGAAGATGATGTTTGGGAGAAGGACATTCGTTACTGGAATTGCTCCAGAAACAGGACTTTGAAGGTCTACCAGACTGGGGTTTGGGGCATGATGCCTGAATCGCTTTTATGTTCCTCCTTATGGCAATATCTGTAGGTTCATTTAGCCTGGCTGAGGTTGCTGTTACCAGCACCTGATCAGTATCTGGGAGCTCAGGAATCCTTAGCAGCTGAGAGAGTTTCAGCCCTTTGAGATCAGTTTCTGCAAACCTCTCATATAAAAAGGAATTTGTTGAAACCAAGATCAAAAATAGATTGAAACCCTGGTTAAAATCATAAGAGTGGCTTGCATACTATATTTCATTTGAAGGCAGCTGAGCAAAAGCATAAAGAGAAATTTTAATATTTTGTCCATTACAGGAAAACCTACACCCACAAAAATGTATTTGGAAAGTTCGTGCTTTGAACTTGCCTAGTTAGACCTTTCTATTTATAATGCTGCACTCGCAGACACACCTCTCTGTCTGTCTGCTTATTAACTCCCCTAGTCAGAACAGTCTCACCCTTTTTGTAATAACAGTGCTTGCACAGAATTCTCAGTAGGAGTCCCTAACTATAATAACTAGCTAAAGAGCTCATTTAATCTGCAGTTTTGAATAAATGAAGGGAAGAGACTACAAACCAGAAACTTACTTTAATTTTTTTTTCTAAGAAATCACCTTTTTTCACTAAAACATTAAGGCCTCCTGAAACAAATCCAAGTTCTGAAAGATACGAACCACATAATAGATATACTTGTTGATAAGAACCTGATGAATGTCTTTCCTCAATAAATAAATAAATCGCTTGTATGTACCCAAAGCACTGATAAACAAGAGAAATATCCACACTTGAGCAGCTTTTAGTAAGCTATTTAAATTGCTTTTGGTGGAAGATAACTACCCTTCAGGTTTTCTGAAGGTGCACATTTTGGATAGCTAAACTGATGAAATTTTAGAAGGACTTAAATTAATTATTTTTGTCATTACCTCTTTACACAGTCTGTTTCAAGGAGAGAAAAAAAAGAAGCCTTTCAAAGAAGCCTGTTGAAAGATTACTTTCATTTTAAGCTGTCATACATTTCTTCCAAAAGGTGGTGTCAAACTCGGCTACGTGTGAAGAATTACGGAGGCGATGACAGCCTCAAAATGTCATTGTCTGATAGAAACACTTTTTCCTAAGTGGGTCCATAAACTCTCTAGATTTGTGTTTGTGTGTGTGTGCTGTCAGGAAAACAATTAGTATTTATGAAAGAAAGAAAAGTGTTCTTGACTTTTTATCAGGTGACCTAGAAGAATTTAGTCATCCCACAACAACAGGAAGTTACTCATTAATCATACAAAATTATTTCGTAGGCTTCTCTGCAGGTAGAACAGACCTTACATATTTATTGGAATGAGCCCGTGGCATACAGATCCTCATCATCTCAGAAAGGTGCTTAGCTGCCTGACTAACCATTAAGAAGTCAGCATGGTCCAGTGGAGAGTGGAAAGGACTGAATGACAGGAAACCTACTTACTGGCTTTATTGCTGATTTACTTTCAGGGAATTTTGACATCTGTGTACGGAAATAAGTTTTTATGAGGGAAAATAAGATATGAACTTAATATGTGCTATCTACTCTGTGTTATTTGGTTATATGTAAAAGATATATTGAGAAATGGAGTCAGTGTGTCGTATTTCAGCCCATGATTTTGCATACAATTATTTTCTAAATTTCTTCTCTAAAATAAATCTTCGTGTAATTTTTCTTGCTTATGTGTCTGAGGTCTTTCTATCTCTGCTCCTTTTTAAGTGTATATATGTGTGTATGCAGTAAAATTGTCAGAGTTCTTCACTAGATTTTGAGATTCCAGTAAGAAATTAGAGATACCCAGAGATATGTTTTAATATTTTTCAGCTTCTAAATCATTAACATTCTTGGCTTTTTGTAAAATGAAAAAGTGTGAAACTCATGTCTTTAGCCTCAATATTTGCTGGGTTTTGTCTCTATTACACAGCCATTTATTGTTTTGATTAGTCTGTATTTTGGGGGGGTTGACACACTTCTCTTCTTATTCTTCTCTGTAACTGTTCTAGGTTCACTCCAACAAAAACGAATGGTAGTAAACTGAAGATTTATGTTGACGGATTTCCCAGGAATGACAAAATTATTGGAATTAGGGAATGACTTCCTAGTGAGTTTTCCCACACACTGTATTCCCTCAAATTTTTGACATGAGAACTGAGAGTATGAACAGTGCACATATACCACAGAAGAGAATGTGTTTGAAACAAAGCCCCTATCAGAGTGAGATACAGGAAGAACAGCTGAATTTTCTGAAAAATGTCTGCTTCAATTAGGGCAGTCAAAACAGTGAGACATTCTGGGCGGAAAGAAATTTCTGAACCACTGCAAATTTTTCAGTGTGTGTTCAGAATGTGTCAAGAGTGACTTTTCCTTTTCTGAAGCAGATGTCAGTCAACCTCTTATTTTTACAGTAGAATACTTTCTAGTGCTGCAAGCAAAGCACTTATAGCCAGTACTATCTACTTGGTAGTTTCCTTTAGCTAAAGCTGAAGCTAAAGCAAAACCCCAATTAAACACGTTTTGAAGTATCCATTCTACTTCAAATTACTTGTTATCAGGTAGCAAAAAAGAAAATAATAGAATTGCTACTAGTTCTCAGTGTTTGAGTAACCTTTCACTGAGGAAAAGGAAATGGATTGCAGCACAGCTGGATTCTGAGAGACAAGGGTGTATTTCTACTGGAGTTGAAAAATGTCATCAAAAAGGACTACTTGGGTGACAACAATATGAACAAAAAGCCTGTTCATTTGGTAGAGAAGCTAAATATCCAGTAATCCATTTTAGGAATGATTCCCATGCTCTGTCAGTGAGGAGGTGTGCAAGAAGCTGTGAAGGAGCACAGCCAGGATGTCTGATCAATAATAATTGTCATCAGGTTGGGAGAGACCTTTAAGATCATTAAGATCATACTATTGTTGTTGCTGTTATATTTTACTTTATTACAGTTATTAAACCATCTCAAGTCATGAGGTTTCCTTTTCTGTCCTGTCCTAGTCCCCACCCATCTGGCAGAAGGGGGAACTGAACAAGCAGCTCTATGGTATTTCATTGCCAGTGGGGTTAAACCCCAACAAATCCAAACACCTTTCAGCAGTGACATACACACACAGAATAAACTCAAGCAAATCATCAGGAAATATCAAAACTGCTCTATTTCCAGTCCTTCCTTTTATAAACTTCCAAAAGATTAGTTCAGTTTATGCAGGAACTTTTTGTTATTCATAAGGGGTGCTTTTAGGCACTAGCTGCTGTCATAAGACTGGCAAAAAAATTTGGTCATTAATTTCAATCCAGAGTCATCACTCTTTTAATGAAGTCGGTAAATGCCACTGACATTTTTAATGATGTAAATTTTAAGTGATTGCTGCGCATCACATCACAAATTTAAGCTGCTAATAAGTGGATATTTTTCCTATTCTTGATAACTTGTGTAAAATCACAGTTGTCAGTCAGCCTGTTCTGTAGCAGGAAGAATTCATTTGCATATAACTGAAAAGTTTTAGATTTTTCTAAAAAATAAAGTAGACACTTGTGCACACTTAGCACAAGTGCAGTGCACACAGTGCAGTTTTCATTCCTTGTCATTTAAATATTTACTATGAAAATTTTAACTTAGATTCTTTTCCAATTTTAATTTTTGAATTTCTGGAGATAGTTTGTCAATCTACTTCCTTCTATATTCCCTTCTGTTAATATTTTGTTGTTCTTTTTCACCCTAGGATACCTACATTGTCCTTCTGATTCAACACAGAATGCTTTTTACCAATAATTACTCTTTTTTTTTTTAATTAAATTTTCTTTTGCATCCTTGTACTCATCAAAAGTTAGTGACTGGACTATTAATGTCTCTTTATATTTCTCAGGCTGGAGACAATTCATGTATTACCAAGCATTCCTGGCAGGAGCTTCTGCAGCTGCAGCCCAGTACAAATTCACAGTGACTTTTTTGCGTTTCCAAAATGGAATAAAAGCTTCCTTTGTTTTCCCATGATGTAAAAATGCTTCACAAGTATTAACAGGAGAGAGAATTATGCAAAGACATTAAGAATCTGAACTACACCATACTTACACCCAGTCTCATTACTGACCCACTGGAGGAATCTGATCTTATCATAGCCCCATGCAAAAATATTTTACTGATGTGTGAAAAATGATTTGACTCATAGAGTGTTGTTAAGCTTAATTAATGTGCTATGAATTTCTGAGATAACAAGTGCTACACAAGAGTTCAGAATCATTTACAAAAGACTCAGAGCAAGACAGTAATTTTTTAAACATTTTCTGATATTTGATTCCGCAGAATTTAGAATAAATTATGGAAATCTGTGAGTTTTCAAATTCAGTTTTCTTAAAATATTCCCATCATAGACTGTATTTAAAAGTATGAGGTGGCCATAAAGATTCATGAAACTAATCAAGGAGAGATGTAAAGAGAAATTAAACCACTTTAACATACAAGTATCAAAAAATTAGTATACCTTTTGTCATTAGCCCACAGCAGTGCTTTCTAGTTAGACTTCTATCTCACTTCCTCTCTGATGTGATTCAAATGTAAGAAACAAATTCCCTTCAACTCAATGAACCTTCAGAGATGTAAATGACCTATATGTTCAGAGCCAAAGAAAATAAATTCATAATAATAATAATAATAGCAACAACAACAATAAATGGGAAATGTCAAATGTAATAGCCACAGTGAGGAATCTGATAATATCATAGAGCAATTTTTGTATAAGAAGTGCAAGCATAGGAAACTGCTACATATTTGTTATGCTTTTTATTTCTTTATTTTGGCTTTCTCTGCTTCTTGGTTTTGTTTGGGTTTGTTTTGTTTTGTTTTTCTCTTTTATCCCAGCTGACAAAAAGCATATTGCTTGATTGTAACCTTTAATATTTTTGTCTATTTTGCCACCATGACGTGATACCTTCTATGGAAAACTCGAAACATGGGACCTTTTGTTGTGACCAGAGGAATGGCTCCCTTCCTTCCTTTCCATTTTGGGGTATGTTACACCTCAGCATGTAAAGAAAGTTCATGGATTCAGAACGTTGATTTTTTTCTTCAGATTTAGGTTAAGGTTTTCCTCACAGCAGATCTTAAGTTCCCTTTTCTACATACAGAGCTGGTTGATAAATGAAGTTGATAAATGAAGATGCTTCTGACTCACACTTGAGGAAAATCCTCTACTACACCACTTCACAATATTGAACAGTTCAGATTATTTCCTCAGGGGACTACCGTGATAGGTTAAAATTGGTATTTTTTTTTCATCCTAAAAGGATGAGTGGTCTGGTTAGTATAAAATATACATTGGCATGAACTTTTAGGGCGACACACAAAAGATCAATTGCACCAACACAAAGGTCAGAAGACTTTAGGCAATGTGTTTCCTTTTATTTGCCCTCTGTGGAACTGAGATATCTATGAACATCTCAGCGGCTCACAACTTTAATTCTTATTTCTGATGATGAAAAACTATATCTATTTTCAAAAGGGGCATATTTCATGAAGCTAATTGCAGTAATTGGTTCAGAAACATCCTGTAACAGCTAATGTTCTAGTTGATTTTTTGAGAGTAGAATTCACATGTGCAAACTAATTTTGCTGTCATTCAGGTAATTAGCAGATAAAGATTAGTGAATAAATGTGAGAAGATGTCCTCAGACAGAAGAGTCTACAATAACTATTTAACATTATAGACAAAGGAATCACTCTTCTGGGTAAAGAGCACTTTAGAATTCATTTATATCTACCTGCTCTTTCCGTGGTTAATTTTTAGCAGTCTTTGATTTGAAATCTGAATTTAATAAACAAATACAGAACAAACATTGTACGGCTTACACTCAGCATTTTTTAGCAGTTATGAAAAGAGCTCAGTCATCACTTGTCATTATTTTATAGAAAACAGGTAATTATAACTGACTTTAAATTTGTCCACAATTCTGATTTTTTCTTTGTCTTAATCTGTCAGAGGCAACTAAATCTACAGAACAGAAAAAAACCCCAGTAAACTCCAAGTTCTGATTCAGAATTTGGCTGAGGTGAATTTTCCTACCTCAGTAGCTTTTCAAAATTATGCTTGAAAATGTCATAAATATAGACTTTTACTGCATTATTTAAAGCTCTGGCCTTTATCTGTAATTTACAGTTACAGATGCAAGGGAAGAGCGAAATTTGATCACCTGGTACTGAGAAGACATCATATGTGTTGGGGAAAAGGCCACAACCTCAGGGCTTTTGTTTATATTTAATCATTAATCTACTATTGACTTTCCGTTAGAAAAATGAGAAAAATAATCCAGGCCCCAAATGGGTGACGAACACCTTTAAGACCAATGCATCTTAAAGACTGCTTGCATCGTACCAGTTTGAACCAAGTCTTACCTGTAATTAATCTTACAAGGAGAGTGATTCACAATGGAGATTTTTCTCCTCTGGTTTTGGAGAAGGCCCATTTTTAAATGGTCAGAGAGTCCCCTTTCAAACTTTAAACCAGAAACAAACCTGTGTGCCCCAAAATGCTAACCCCGAGACCTTCTCACAGCTTCCAGATTCAGTGAAGAGTCTGTGTTTCTTGCATGACTTTTACAATTTTAGTAGGTGAATTAGAGCTTTCAACAATGACTTGAATATGCATTGTAAACATAACCTCTTATGGACAGAGGTCTTTGGTCATTGGGATTCCATAGAGGAAGTGATGATGATAAAAGACCAATTTGGAGTACTGGTAGAGCAGTTCACTGCACAGATCTCTGAAAGTCAACACCAATCAAGCAAAAGATTGGTTGTACACAGTTCACCACATCCACCGGGAAATAAATGCTGCTTCAATCTGACAATCATCCCTTATACTCGCTAGACAAATCACTCAGTTGGAAAGTGTGACATGAACGAGGGATAAAGTGAGTACTACATTATATGGAAAAGAATGAAGAACATTGTATTATTGTAGTACTGAACACTTTGAATACAAATGTAAGAAACAAGAACTTGTTAACATCTAGTGTATGTAAGAGACATTTCCCTCTGCTAGTATTCTCTTCAGTCTACTTACTGGAAATGCACAAATTATAGCGGAGAAAATGCCTATGTGAGAAGAATCGGATGTTCAACTACCTCCACTCTAGCAAAGCTGAGAAGTTTCTCCCTTATTTGAACTTTCTTATGTTGGTAGAACTCAGATTTTCTACATGCATTCTTCATGTACAGACTAAAATTCTGATTTGTCATAGAATCACAGAAATGCTTGTGTTAGAAGGGACCTTAAGATTATCAAGTTCCATGGGCAGAGATGCCACTCGCTATATCAGGTTGCTCAGGGCCTCATCCAGCATTTCTGGGCAACCCATGTCAGTGCTTCACCATTCTCTGAAGTGAAGAACTTCTTCCTAACATCTAATTTAAGTCTCTCCTCTTTTTAAAACTATTCTCCCTTGTCCTATCAGTATCTGGCCATATAAAAAGTTACTCTCCTTTTTAATAAACCCCTTCCATGTTGAACTTCATGAGGTTCTTGTGGGCAGTTTGTCTGGGTCAGTCTTGGGGGCACCCCTTCCTTTTGCTGTGTCAGATTTGAAACTACTTGATTTTTTCTAACTATCACAGAAGGACGTTTTTAGTACTTTTTCACATTTGTGCTTACAAAAGGTATTTACACCTGCCTATATTATATTCATGTTTATTTTAACCCCACTGAAATATGAGTTCTTTAAAAATAAGCATCTAAATATGTGTGCTGAGATACCAGAGAAATGAGTGTTATAGGGCACCTACAATGGATAAAGTGTTTTCCAATATTTGAAAATTAATTTTTAACCCATCTACAGAATCTATCCCAGATAAGCGAGAGTAAAGGAAATTTGTAATTGGCATCGATAATCCGTGTTTTCCAGCATGTCTTTAGTAAATTATGATGAATAGCTCAATTGGCTGCTTAAAATTATATTAGTAGAAGTAATGTGACAAGAGACTGCTAACCATGTTTATTAATTGCCCCTAGGATTAAGTGTATGGTTGTATAGATTAAAAGTGAAAAGACCACCACCTGAGGCAAGCATCACTCTGAACCAATAACTGGGTTCATTTAAGTGAAGGAAGCAGCCATAAAAAGTCAAACTTGTGTGCAGTAAGTTAAGACCTTAAGGCTTGATATCACATATTCAACGGCTTTGGTACTTGAACCTGTGGTAGAAGTTTTCAGGGGCAGAGGATATGCATTTCCTTTTCCTCTGGATATAGAACAAAGCAATGCTGTTATCTACATCAGACACAAACAGGCATTGACTTTCAGTAATGCTCCCCTGAGCTGGCCATTTGCAGGGTAAGGCTGTAACAGGTCAATGTGCAGACACAAACGAGAACAATTAACTTGCGAGTCTGTCCACAGCACTCCTGCTTGCAGGGAAGTGCCTCACAATGCTCTGTAGTTACTGCAAAACGTTGAACCTTTTGCAGTCAGGGTTTCCCCTCCTCAAGAGAAGTGAGAAATGCATATAATAACCAACACCATGTTCAGAAAGAACAATGGCAAATAATGACTACTCACAGCTGACATTATGTCTGAGCCTTCACAGCAGTGTAGAAACCACTAATGTTCCTAAGCATGACTATGACATGAGCAGAAGTGAGTGTGTTTTTCTGGTAAAAGGAAACGATATCAAAATCAGATCCTTAAAGTACTGCTCCTAGCCTACTGACATAATCTATTTGTCTAGACCTTTCTATTTGGGTTTCAGATATTACTCTTAATCCAATCACTGGTTTAGGAAATGAAGCACTGGATTATTCTGATGATGCAGATAGTAAAAAAAACTAATGATGAAAAATCAAGTAATTAAAATGTAGAATTGATCCGCTTATTTAAATGCTGCCCTCTAAGTAGAATTTTTATATCCTTTCAAGGGTAAATTGATATTCCTTTGAGAAATTAATGTAATTATATCAATTCTCAGAAAAGCTGAGAATATTGCTCAATCCATCTATGACAGCTGCCTTTCACTTCCATTTCAGCCGTGACATGGCAGCCTTATAAAATAAGAGGCACTAAGGAACAGTCTCAGAGACAGAACGAGTCACGTCACCCCAATATGATAAAACTATTTTAGTAGTCAATTTAAGGCCTAACTCAGTTTTCTGAAATCAGTACAAATTCTTACATTGATTTTAAAAGTATTAAGAAAGTACCAATTAGAATGGAGGTCTTAGTTAAACAAAGCAACACTACAATACAGTACAACAGATATGAAATAATAAGATTACTACACAGAAATGCAAAGTTTACAAAAATTTTTGTAAGGAGAAATAAAATGGTATATGACTCGTGCTGTCCCAACATATCACTTCCTAAACATGGAAAAGAAGAATTTCTAAAGAAAAAAAACCAAAAAACACCAGGATTATTTTTATCTTCCCAGTGCTGGGAAATATAAAAACAATAAAAGTCTTCAGAAACGATGTCATTTTTGAAAAAGGAACAGAAAAAGTCCACTGACATGTCTTTTCTACCTTCTACATACAACCCAATCAAACTGAATTTTGTGCAATTAATGCTCTCTTCCTTTTCAATGTAAAGATAAGGAAGGGCTGGGATGGGAACCTGAGACAGAATGTAGTGGGAAGGTGTTAAAGCAGAAAGAAAAGAGAAGGACAGAGAAGGAAGGCAAGGATCTCACATTTCATATACAGATGGATGAACCACAAGCAACGAAAACTTTAAGTAAGGTAAAGATACTCTGGGTAAAATTCAGATTTCAAATAAATATAAAGTTCTTAGACTTTCAGTTGAAAATGGGATCAATAATTTGTGGTTGGGAGTTTATTAAATTTATTAATTCAAGGGTTTTGGAAATTTATCATGGCATCCAGAGAAAGACAATCTGTTTGGAATAAACTAGTGCAAGCCGAGTACCCTCAGTCAGCTTAAGACAAATGCACTAAATATTAGGGAGGAAAAAGTATAAAATAAAAGACAAATTTTTAGCTTGTGTGGTACATAGCTATGGAAAGTGTAATGGCTTTTGGCATTTAAATTTTATTTGGTTTCATTTCTGTGCTCTAAACTTAATCCTTAGCTGAGCTTATAGTATAGGTTCAATATTTATCTAAGGATTTTGGCACTTATGTAAAAGAAACTTTCACTTGTGTGGACTTATTTTATGGACTTTGCAGAGAGATTTAAATTGATGAGAAAGTAGTTTCTGCTGGGATATGACACATAATGCATCATATATGTATTCATTGCTATAGGACTGAAAGGATTTCCTGAATAGATTTCTAGGTCAATCTTTTACTTTTACAGGCTTTGAAATAGGCTTAATGTAACTAAATCATGTCTGAAAGATGTGTGTGAAACCTGTCTTTTAAAATCTCTGCAAGGTGTGGGTGGCAGTGTTTTGATGTTACAACATTAGCATAACAGCATATATCAGAAATGCTTTCTCACAAATCTCATCCGAATTACAATTTTTATAAATTAAATCACCTTCCACTTGTTAAATCCCAGTTTGAAAACAATTGATTTCCGTTCTCTTTGTAACAAAGCTTTTAACATGCATCAAGATGCATATTAGAAGGATTTGAAGCATAGATCAGCTCCCATTGAATGATAAAGCAAGTTACTTAGAAATTAATAATCAGGAAATGAAAAAAGCCCTCAGACACTGGGAAATGGTCGTTCTGGAGATCAGAGGAAGAGTTGGTCTCCTCCAGTGCAGCACAGACGCTGGAGGCAGTTGCTCTCTGGAAGTCAAGCCTGCTCTAGAATAAATCTATTTTGTGGACTAAGCAAGAATAAAAATCTTAATTTACTGTCAGGAATAGTCTGTTTTAATTTATAGCTGAGATATTTTCAGCTGGTTCTTCAAGAAAGTTGGATGACTAGTATAAGAAATAATAGCAAGCATATTTGACACTTCCAGTCACTGAAGTGGGAATCACATAAAAGTTTTATCTGCACATATCCCTTCAGTTTCAAATGGTTTCCAAACAAACAACTGAAACCTTATTCTTCTAAAGTCTATAAAAAACTTGTGTTGTAACTAGTTTTAACATTTCTAGAATTAACAATAAGCAAGATCTGTCCACGATGAGTAGACAGTCACGTGCACATTAAACCACCTTGAGATGCATGAAACATGTTATCTGCAGAGGGGATTCCAGGAAAATACTATATTACAAGCAAAAAGATAAACAGCTATTTAGGAAATTCTGAGATGGCCACATTTTGTAAATTTGCTTTACAGAGGGATATATAAGTTCTTCTAAAAATCATAGCATCTTATATAACCACATCTGCTGATAGAAATGACCACAAAAATAACAAAATCTTGAGCATTTGAACACGGCTAAAATTCTCTCTCTATAAAGACAGAATCGTAATCTGTATAATTTACCATTTTTTTAAATTGTGTATTTATCTGGTTTGTTTAAACCCATGACTTACCCAGAAATCTTGAAGTAAAGATAATCTTTCTTCTATCTCTACCAAGCTAATTAGGACACAATCTCACTGCACCTTAAAGTACCTTCATTATCTCAAGCCAATTAGTGGTTGATTTATCAATTATTTTTGTCACTGATGTTTCCAGAAACATTCTGCATTTCAATGTGTCTCAATTTATTTACATCAGATTTTATCAGTATATGTTTTAAGGTGCTTAGCATCTCCGGTGGTTACAGCAATAAACACAGATGCAGGTTAAAATTGTGAAGTATAAATTAATCAATACCTTTAAATGTTAAAATGGCAAAGCAGAAGAGTGCAATGAAATACACATTCTGAGACTAATCTGTGTTTCAACTCTCACTTTTTGCACTTTGATGTCTTTCACTCTTCTGATACTCAATAGTGGTGTGCATTGCTAGGTACAAAACATCTAAGGAAAATGCATAACTAGAAAATCAAGTTTTCAAAAAAAAGATTGCAGTATCATGAAGCTAAACTATACTAAACACTACAAGGAAAATCCTTTTGTGGCATATAACATTTCTTAACATTACACATTCCTCTGATTAAAGAAAATTGAACTTAAATTAATTCCAGGCAGTCTGACTATTTATGAGAACATTACTTTTTATTTTAATTTTGTTTGGGGCTTTTTTTCCTTTTCTTTTGGTTTTGTTTCTGTTTTTTCTTTTCTTTTTTTTTCTTTTCCTCTCTGAAACAGGAGCTCTGCAACCTGCAAAACCGAATTAGCTCTCAATTTCAGCAGAACCCGGTAAAGTCTCATTAGATGGTCAAACCTGTCACTGTTTCATCTGTCCTTTCTGCAGAGATGATTTTATTAGATTTCTCAAAGCAAGCCACGGGGGAAGACCAACATTTTGAGCCTGTGTGTGTTCTAACCTTAGAGATTACTGCTATCAAGCTCCAGGTAGGTCTACTCAGTGGTTTCACACTTGAATTTTAAAAACTTGCAGAAGCATTTCAGAGTCTCAGCCCGGCACTGGATGTCTAGAACTTTCTCAAGGGTTGATCTTCCCTTCCCTGAGTTACAAATCGTATTCACAATTTTTACTTAATATTTTCTTAAATATTTTACCCATGGGCTTCAAGAAAAAGACACATTTGTAGCAATCCTTCATAAGGGAACATTGCATTAATTTCTTTTTGTTTGAATGGATGACATTTATGCTGGAATATGCTAATATTTAGACTCGTGGTATTTTACACCTCACAGCTAAAGCCCAGCTGTGATATTAATTCATCTCTTATTATTAACATGTGCTCACACAGGCCTGGTTGTTGGGACAAGAGGCAAATTTGACACCAACTCAGCTCCAATCCTGCTAATAGGAAGTCAGATGATTTCTCATCAATTCATCCCCAGCTCAGCACTTCCGTATGGTTCTTCTAAAAGCTAATCTGTTTTCTTGCGAAGCACTGAGTCCTCTACATGGCTTTTAATCACAAAAAATTTAAGTCAGGTAGGCGGAAAAAAAAATGGGGAAGGTGAAGGCAAGAAATCCATCTTGCTCGCCGCAGCCTTTTGCTGTTAATATGTTTCCATAAACTGATTAATCATAAATTATTAATGTCAGCCTCGCTGAGATAGAATGTATCTCCTTTATTGAAATCTGTCTCCCAGGCGTTCTGCCAGTGGTTTTGACTGATAAGGCAATAGTACCTCTATTTGCATAATCATGCTGGTACCTGGATGCATAGTTAAACAACTGTAGTGTTGACACAATGTCATATGGTATATTTGTCCCTGGCATAATCTTGATGGACCACAAACAGTACTTCTGCATGAGAAAATTATAAATAAGTCAAAGCGTTAAGATATAATTTTGGTTTTGTTGTGGTTTTTAATGCATAGTTTCCATGCTATGCCACCTAGAAGAACTGGGGTTCATTTTAGTGTGCATGAAACAGTTGCAGAATGTGTTATGCTTAGAAAGTAGCCACAAACAATAGTAAACACAGAAACTTTTCTGGTTTTATCACATTAGGATATTACTGCTTTTAACTTTTTCTTTTTTTAACAGTTGTCATGAATGCAAGCACTATAGTAACTCTATTTGAATTCTAACCAGCACTGAATCATTATTATTTGACTTCTGTCTGAAGACTGTTACTTCATTTGCCTAAGTTTTCACACAAATGGAGATGTTCTGACAGTAGCCACTGAAGACAGATCCTTCCTATTGCTCTTGTAGACAGGCTGTCTTACACCAGAAAGAGATTCTTAAAAAATGAAACAGTACAGCCAGTTAGAACTAAGCAATATTTTTGGCCAGAAAGTGAGATTTTAATGAAAATCTTAAAAAATCTATGAGGTGGCAGAAATTTTGAAAAAAATACCTGAAGATGTTAAGAATGACTCAGAATCAGTATATTTTTTGGCATCAACACTTTGAGTTTTTATCTTTAGTACTTCTTTTTCTCCAGAAAGATCATCACTAGTGGTGATATATGAAATACCCTGGATCTATAGCCTCTGTCTCCAAGTCTGTTGGAGACTTTTGAAGACCACGTTTAATTGAGTTGCCCAAATATTCTAGTAAAGTAGAAAGAAGTGGTACAATATTTGAAGTTCTTCTGCTACTAGTTCAAAACACTTTCAAAAAGCAGGTCTTGTGCATTCTAACACTAAATGGAAGGAAGAAACAGTTGAGTCTGCACCATTTTTATGTCTTTCCAGGCTATTATTTTTTACTGAGAATACATTATATTTGGGGATAATTTATAAATAAATAATTTATAACCTCAAAAAGGCAGAGTTATTAATCGGTACTAGTCTGTGGTAGATAAAAGCAGCTTAACACATACACACACACACGCAGACACACACACACACAAAAGAATTGTACGTATGTTATTTACTCTTGTAAATTAATTTAATTTAGGAACAATGCAACACATCTGAAGAAACATGCTGGCCTACTATAAATTCCATCAACATTTTGTTGCTGTGACTGTTAAAGTTACATACAGAGGCAATATTGTTCCCCTAGTAACTATTTAAATGCATATTAGTCCTTTCTCTCTTTTGTGTTGGCAGTAATGAGACAAGAATGCAGCTACCAAAAGGCTGAAGAGGAAAGGTGAATGATTTTAAACAAGTAAGACTTACTACATACTTTATCAATTGATCTTTCTTCAGGCTTTGCACTTTAAATATATATTTATAAATCTATTTTTGCATTCCACTGTTTATATATTGTGTATATCTATATCTATATAAAAATTTTTGTTTATAATATTTTATTTAAAAATACACTATTATTTTAAACTCAGGTGCTCAGAAAGTACCAGCTGCTCATGGAGATCATATATCTTAGGGCTATAAAGCCATGTGATATCCTTTCAGTGTGTAGCTAACAAGTTACACTCTTGCTCTTTTTGAGAATTTGTATTTTAATATAAAGGAAGGGTGACTGAAACTGGGAATGTGATATCATTGGGGCTGAAGATTTTTACAAATCAAATATGAATAGGTAGAGAACTAAAAGTTTTTCTTACACTTCATATCAAAGTTGTCTAGTAAGATTTTTTTGTGTGTCAATTTGCCACTATAAGGCTTAGTAGGCAAAACTGTTCTTGGTGGGAACTCATTTGATTTTCTACAGAGACTTCTACCAAAATCTCGGTTGGAGTCATGATGCAGATCTCTGTCTACTAGAAAGTGTTCTGAGATTGACTTACGTTCTGCAAGGGTTTTGCAGAGTGAAAAAGCCATTTTCAATTTGCAGTACTTAGTGTTCATTGTAAAAGAGAAAAAGGGTAAAATAGAAAAGAATTTGAAATAATTTAACAGTTTAAGAACACCTTCAGTGAAATCAATAGGCTTAAATATCAGCTTTGAATAAATTACATTTCTGTCTTTTTATTGTCTGGAGAGATTATGGTAATTTCTGGTTTTTTTGCAGCAAGTTATAGGGAAATGTAGACTTCCCCTCTGCGTTTCCAGAAGTGCTTTCAGTTCAATAGAGCTGCATAACGTTGCACCTAACTCAGCCTAAATCCAACTCAATCTTAATCCAAATCCAATTTAACAAACCAGAACCTGCCCAATACCTAAGCCCAAAGAACCCGTGTGAAAGATGTATGGTTTGAACACAGCCAATACATGCTGTCAGAACCCATCGACAGGAGGCATTCCAGCTTTACTCCAGCTTTGGAGGTCAGCAGCATCTCCTTAACCAACTGTAAAACGTGCTGAGGAAATGGGAAACCTTTGAATCAAGGGTCTTTTTCAGCCTGAAGAAATACAGTCTATAACTTCAGCACTTCAAAAGTATGTCTTAAACATCACCCTGGAACTAACAATGTGGTGAGAGTACTGCCTGCCCTTCTGTTTTAAGCATATCCTCGCATGGCTCTAAGGGAGTGATACACAAGACGAGAAATAATGTGAATTTTAACACACAGTCATCTGGTTTTAAAGGTCAGCGATTACTTGTGCGTGGTTCATGTAGCTGTTATATTATGTGATCATATATGTCATAAAATAGAAATTAAAGCTTCAAACCCAGTCTTCTGTGACTGTGTGCTTTACCGCAAGTAACATGAAGCACTGTTCCTTTATGCTGTGCTGAACAGCATCTTTTTAGAAACAAATACATATGAAGTTCATATGAAGTTAATGTCATTTTACTTTTTGTTTAAAAATAGTTTTATCACTAACAGTTTCAATTTGTAAGTGATGAAACTTTAGGAAATCACATAAAATGAGTGTCAGAATCTGTTAAACATACATTGCTGATACTCACTCCTCAATTTACTGAAATGCTGAGACAATGCCATATATTCTATGTGAAGATGTTTTGAGTCAGAGTTAAAATTGAAGGTTAGGGCCCTTAAGGAATTCTTCCTAGAAAGAACTAAATCCCTCTAAACCACTTATTGTTAGCACAGAACAGAATGACAACAGAAATGGTATACTGATTGAAAATTTTCCTTTAGGATATTTGGACATTTGATGGGAAATGAGATGTCATTTATTTGCCAGTTCAAATGCAGGGTAAAATAGCAGGGTGATAGGGTCATCAGAGAATGGACCACAAAATTACCAGTTGAGAGATTACATGATACAGAGTTTTGGTTCATTCTACTTGCCAGTCTTGTTACAGCTGCATTTCAGAAATAGATTCCCATGTTGCTATTTTCTGCACTTGTAGCAATTTCTCATCACCAGACTTAGCCAGCAAGTAGGTGGGAATAAGAAACATTTTAAGAAATGGAATAGGTCATTGTGCTTGACACTACCACTGTTTAAATGAAATTCTCAGAAAAGTGCACTAAAGCAGCAATAGGTTATATTTTCTACCCTGTATTGCAGTCAGCCCGTGATTGCTCAAGCTAAAATCTAGAAATAAGAATGCCTGCGCACTACTCCCAGCTCTGCTGTGGAGCACGACTCCAAGCACATCATGGTCATTTCTGACATGTACTTAAGCTTCAATAGCTGTTAAAAATAAGATTTCAATTCTGTTTAAACAGAATCTGAATAATGATCAGATCATCACAGAAACTAAAAATGGGAAAGGCTTGTTTGTTTATTAGTCCATACCCGAAAATTCTAGAAAAGAACTTGGGAATTGGTGTAGAGGTGGCTGAGCCTGCAGCAGAGAATGTTGCAGTGTTTGAGCCAACCATAGGAGTGCCTGAGCAGCCTGCCACTCCTTGTTCCCTTATAAGGTTCAGTTCTACAGTGTTCTCCCTTACTCGGGCATCCCATTTATCCCTGTACCCTGCTCTTCCCCTCGTTTGCCCTTATTGGTTAAAGTTGTATTACCCCGCCTTCTCTCCGCCCCCTGACGCTCAACCCATTGGTCCCTGTTGTCTCTCTGCCCCCACTGCCCCCAGGATAAAACCCTGAATCCTCCATTGTTCTGAGTTTTCTCTTTCCCTGACGATTCATGGAATAAACCTATTTCGTGGAACACATAAGGAGAACCCCTCCGACTCTCTGCCTCAACTAAGTACGCGTTTGTGTATGTGTGTGTGTGCACTGCCAAATGCGTCACAGCACCACCGGACACGCACCACGCCTTCGGGAAGACTGCAGAGACCCCAAAACCCATCCCGGACTATTATTTTTTATTTAATACAACAAACTGGTCTTTAAAAAAACAAGATGAAGCAAGCAGATTTTAGAGTCAAAATTGTCGATATTAAAACTCTTACTTTCAGCAAATAAGCTATTTAAGCAAGAGAAAAATGTTAAACAGAATTTTGACAAAGAATCTCAAATTTTTTTTGAAAATGGAAAGGTTATGAGCTAAGCATGTATTCCTCAGAAACAGAAGATCAAAACTAACTCAATATCATAATCAACTATGGTCATCCTATCTACAAAAAGAGATGCTGCAGAAGTCTCAAGATACCTTGAAAAACAAAACTGTTGAGCGGGGTAATTTAGCAATATTTAAATTTAAGGAATAAAACCAGATACTAATCTTTGTTCTTACAATATAAGAAAACAGCATTTGTCAGTAATTCTGCTCAAATAGTAGAGGGTATTAAAATAGAGAAAAATATGCTTTTCATATCTGTTCTGTAAATCTTTACCACAGATTGTCGGTAATGGTTAAAATGGATATAGATAAAGAAGAAAATATTAGTCTAAAATGAATTGTCAAAAATCTACATTTCAAAAAAGTAAAGAATTTTACCCATTGCTTTTTCCACTGAGTTCCTTGAAGCTTTTTCTACCAAATCAGGTACTATCTGTGATATATAAGTAGAATCATAGAATGGCATGGGTTGGAAGAGACATTAAAGATCAGTTAGTTCCATGGGCAGGGATGTCAAACACTAGATCAGGTCCCAGGGCCCCATCCAACCTGGCCTTGAACGCTTCCAGGGATGGGGCATTCACCACTTCTCTGGGCAATGTGTTCCAGTGCCTCACGACCTCCCGAGTAAAGAATTTCTTCCTAGTACCTAATCTAAATCTCTCCTCTTTTAGTTTAAAACTGTTCCCCCTTGTCATATCACTATATGCCCGTGTAAAAAGTCACTCTTCTCTTTTTCATAAGTACTCTTTAAGGACTGAAAGGCTGCAGTGAGATTCCCTAGAGCCTTCTTTTCTCCATGCTGAATAACTCCAACTCTCTCAGCCTGTCTTCACAGGAAAAATGTTCCAACCCCCTGGTCATTTTTGTGGCCCAAAGTTTTATAAGATGAGAAAAAATACAGGTTAAAAGTATTTGATGTTCCGTATTGGATTTGGGCTTCGAGAAAAAGAATAGTGGAATTACTCAGGAAATAAGTAGTTTAATGGTAGTTAAACAGTAGTACTGGTTAAATAAGTAGTTAAAGGCCATAGAAGTATGAGGGGTGATGGGAATGTATAAAGTTGCTCAATAGGATAAACAAAAAATACAACATACTTGTATGCCATCAAAATTCGTGGGGGATTTTAAACTAATAAAAAGCACTTTCATCAAACAGGAAATGTTCACTTTAATCACTGTAAATGCAATATTTGAGCAATAACTTTGTCATAGTTTGAATCTATGGTATCCCTTTAAAAGGATCCCAATGCGTATAATTAGTCTACTTTTCAGCCTAGTTTTTAAAACATTTTTTCAGAAAACAAAACAAAACAAAGCATATCCAAATAAGCTGCACAAAAATGTAACACAAAAAACCCAGAAGCCTATTCATATAGTTTGTTTCATAATTAGTTTGAATCTCACTTTTAATGGGTACACTGAGCCACATCACATAATTTACTGAATTGATTACAAAATGACCCTCAATGTACTTGTTCCTTTTTAGAAGGCTCTTTTCAAAGTCATAGTGAAAAGAGATTGGTTGCATTTACATATGATAAAATAAGGCATGGGCAGGGTGCATGCTGGGTCTAGTATCACATAATGCATAAGAATGAGGTAGAATAATACAAACATTAAAATGTTCTTCATGTTCCCCCTTTATGTGCTTTGACTATAGTCAACCAGATATTTAGGTATTAAAATCCCAGTATGAGATGAGAATTCAGGGTTTCAGTCATCACTTTCTTTAAACAAATCAATAAAATATGACTAGGCATGATGTCTGTGAGAAACTTCTTGGAGTTACATACAAACTTTATCAGACATGCTGCCACTCCAGGAAGGGCAATGTTAGAGTCAGATAGCAACAAAATAAGTGTGTAGTAGCAGATCATCTATCACAGCATCAAACTGAACAAGTTGTATTCTTGGCTACGATGCTAAGGATAAAAAAAAATAGGGCTTTACACTGACGAATATATTCCTTCAAGCCACAGATTACCTGTTGTTTCTACCACTGCTGCGAATTAAAATTCATGGGATAAAATCCCTTATGAAGTGCAACACAATGGAAGCCACTTTGGGTATACACTTTGTTCTTGTTAATGCTTCCTCACTGTCTCTTATACCTAAGCAAGATTTTCCAATATCTTTGGATTTTGCTTTTCCTGTGAGTTCTAATACACCCTGCAAACTAAAGTGGCAGCTTCACTAAACTGAAAGTAAACAGTAAATTTCAAATAAATATCTTATTTAAAACAACCTTTTATTTAAAACTTAAAATCCACTGTTAATATGGTCCTATTTGTAGCAGAATTATTCTCAAGACAGAAGAGTTGGTATTTAATTTTTGTTTTCTTTTAATACTGAGTGCATAGGTTTTCACGGTACTGGTGCTTTTTCCTAATGTGGCAGTGGTGAGGCAAAGCCTGCAAATAGATCTCAGGAAGACTGAAATTTACGCCACTTGTGTCTCTCTTCAAAAACATGTAATGTTTTACATTAGCAATGGCCACCCTGTGCAATATAGGGAACTGTGCTACTTTTTAAGTGACAAGGGAGTGATGTATCCACACGTTTTCACTACCAAATAAAGAAATGCTCAACTCAGCCATGCCTGACTCGAGCTGCAGAAAACTGATTTATTGCACAAATAGATCCTGTCTGCGGATGGGCCATGATGATGTGCCACAATGGGGAAAAAGTGAAGGAACCCTATGAAAAAAATAATTTTGATAATAGCCCAGCCTGAAACCTACTTCCTAGGTGTTCTCAAATTACCTCGAAAGGAGGACTTTCTGGATCAGACCTATGCCAGATGAACATTATGATAAACGAAAAACAATCCACTGGTTAAAACACCTTTGCTTTTCAGGAATCATTCAGCTATGAACTGGTCACGGTGAAAGTTTCCATTTGCCTTACTCACCTGTAATTTAAAAAACAAACAAGCACGAAACCCAACCCACCTCCAGAACGTCCCTCAGTCTTGAGGAAGTTTCTCCCAATCTTTGATAAAACAGGGAGATGGTAGAATTACTAAACACTTAATTGGATTTTGTAGCCAAAAAATTGTGACCAAAGGTTAAACTAATTGAGGAAATAACCAGAATTAAAAAGGGAAGTTGTGTCTGTACTTCTATTTCCGATTCTGTCAAATGGGGTGTTGTAGACGGTACAACAGAGAAGAGTTGATTTTTTTCTATTAACTGTCAATATCTGTATAAACAACAGAGGTATGGGAAAACAGCCCTGATTTCATCATTCACTTTTGTATGGGAAAATCCACCCTAGAAGCTAGCATGCTACAGAATGGACAGTAATCCCTTTTGGTCAGGAGTTTGTCTCCAGATGAAGAGTCTTTTTCTTTAGGTATTTAAAGAGACTGATTTGAAACATCTTGGAACCCACCTAACAGAAATATTAGGACTGGTCTTACTGCCTGATAAGTCAGACAGTAGCATGCACAGGGCACAGAAAAGTCTTAATTTCAAGCAATATGTTTTTGCCAGAGATTATTCCAAGGAAGTTCTTTTCCAGCTTATTACCTCCAGGAAAACATCGACAACCAATCATGGTAACCTTGCAAGTTTGACTAACCAAACAAACATGGCAACCTGCACGATCGACTGAAAATAAATCACACAAATAGCACATTTTAGAGGTACTCCCTTACCCCTGCTTAGGCTGCAAGACCAAACTGTTATCCATGTACAGCTAACAATTAAATAGAGACTTCTACTGAGATTGTGTAAATCTCTTCTTTTCCGAGTTTGGCAACCTTTCAGTAAACTGCAGGAAGCTGCATATAAATTAAGCCTAGATAGAGGAGATTTCTGCCTTTAAGGTATGGTGAGCCCCTTTATGCACATTGATATTCATGTAGCACATTTCAGATGTGTTGTTAGAAGACAGCAAACAGGGACAAACATATATCCACAATGAAAAATGTTTTCTCTCATTTTCAGCAATGAAAATTAGTAGATTTTCCTTCTTCTCAAATTGTCATTTTAAATTACCTGAGAAGTTAGACTAAGCATTAATATTATACATTCTACTTTTGTACTGAGAAAGAATAGAGACAACTATTTACCTAATGTTATTCAATATTGAAAACCTGAATTTCTTTCAGTATTACCGTACTCAATTGATATTACCGTAATCAGTTGTACTCCCTCTATTAGTGCAAAGATTTTTGTCTTATGCCTTTGTGAAGGAAAGAAGAATAAAGCAGTATTCCAGTACCCAACAGGGCCCACAAGAAGGGTGGAGAGAGACTTTTTACAAAGGCATGTAGAGACAGAGCAAGGGGGGACGGCTTCAAATTGAAAGAGGGCAGTTTTGATTAGGTATTAGAAAGAAATTCCTTACTATGAGGGTGGTGAGGCACTGGTACATGTTGCCCAAAGAAGTTGTGGATGCCCCATGCCTGGAAGTGTTCAAGGCCAGGTTGTGGTATGGAACTTTGAGCAAGCTGGTGTAGTGGGTGACACCCCTGCCTTCCAACCCAACGTATTCTCTGAGTCTATGTTTTGTGGACATAAAATATGCTATTCTCCCATCAATTCTATATAAGTGCTTTTTGAAATGTAAAGGATTAATATATTTTCTGAGATAGGGTAGTTAGCAGGAGTAATATACTGAAGAGGTATAAAAAGAATTATCAAAACCTTTCAATATATGAACAAAACTAGTTTGAAAAAATTAACATACGGAAAATGCTGAAAAATAATATAAAACCTCAGCAGATTGTGACACAGAACATGGTATGAAAAGAAGACATACCCGGATACTCTGATAAAAACTGTGTACCCAATTTAGAGAAAGGGGGGTTGGGTATTAGATATAACACTTTTTCACAATAATAATGTAATGATGCGAAAAATACCAGGACTAGCAGCACTCTGTACACTGGTCACAGTGAAGGAAGATGGGGTTAGATATGTTGTGCGGTTCTGTGTGCTGACAGCTGAAGACAACACCTGGCTACTTCTAGGTTGCTCTCCTGCATCAGTAACACTATGTATGAAGTTGGTGATATACTATTTTAGCAACTCAGGATTAATCTTTACTTGGGATGGGTTCAGTTTTATTTCTTTGCAATAAGGGACACAGAGGTTTTAAAGTTTTCTGTTACTTTATGGTGTTAATAAAGCTATTTTTGTATTAGCCCTCTCACTGCACTCTCCTGTCTTTTGAACACGCTCTATATTTTATTGAAGCTGACGTATTTCTGATGCAGTATACGCCAATTGCTACAAAATTCCTTTACCTCAAAAGAGTTTCAGTTTCATCTACTCACTAATATTAGGCACAGTAACTTCAATGGAGAACACTACCTTTTAAAAAAAAAAGCAAAAATTCTAAACCCCTGCAATGCAGCTTGTTAGAGGTGAAGTTTGGTTTTTTTGTCTATTGTTCTCAGAGCTGTTGCAGAATATCTGGACTTCTAAAAAAAACATCTGTATGGGATCTCACTTGGTGCAATAAAATTATGTCAGAAGAATATTTGGGGAAAAATTATTTCTATCTTGGACTCTTTTCCGTTATTTCCACTGAGATTTACATACTACTGAGGAAGGACTCTTTCATCTACAGAGGCACTACTTGTTCTTGGATTACCTCAGAAATAAAATTGTGATTTTACAACACCTATTTCCTCCTGACTTTTTCAAGCAGACATTTCTTATTTCTTGTATGTTTGACAAGAAATGAAAAGTGTCTTTATTAGTGACATATTCGCTTTAAATAGCTCCTGCATATGTCACTTTGAGGATAAAAAGTCTTCATGAACACATTCTATCTGAACTTCACCTGAGGCAGCAAAAAAGAAAAAAAAAAAAGTTAAACTCTTGGAAAGCATTGATATCCATGAATAAGCTGAGTGAAAACCTGATATATTTCTGGTTTAGTTGAATCTCTATGATAGATTTACTTGGTTATATTTATACTTAGGACAAATGGCAAATAAGAATTATCAAACTGCAAATGTGTTTTCAGGGCATAAAAATAATTTTCAGAATGATTTGTTGTTATTTAATCCAGAGCAAGCAAGTATTACTGAAGGAATTATAAAGATTCAGCAGAGAAGAACCTGGGAACTACTTTTCTTTTGATCTTAAAATTAACATTGCAAAGTTATGTGAGGAGCAGCCTGTGACTTTATTTTCTTAAAAATTAATTACTTCCAAGGTACTTTTAAATATGGATAGGGAACAACTGAAGGAAATTTCAGTTTATGGAATGGCTAGGTGGCAATCTGATTTTTAGATGCCTTTTTAGTGTGCATTTTTCAAACCTACTTGTATTCTAAAACCTGAGAATATCGTATTGGAAAGAAGAGAACAAGAAGAGTATGCAGAAGTTTACTCTTCAAAAGATTCTCTTCTCTTAGATTCTATTTATATTTCAACTCATTCTTTGTTAAGATACTCTTTCTAAACCTTTCTTAGTCCCTGCTCTATTTAACGGTTGGAGGTATGAAAGGCAGAATGAAGAGAGATCTATTCTGATGACTTTAAAGATGTTTTAAAGAAACAGATATTTCACACAAATCTTTTCTGATTTTACACAGTTTCTACATAAAGCTATTTAATATGTAAAAGAACTGTTCCTGTGTAACATTCCTTGTGTATAGGAAAACATCAAATCATATGTCGCTCCAATGTAGAAACCAAAAATGCTGAATTTCTGCTTTTTCCAGCTCTAGCAGAATGAACAAAGGACAGGCATATTGAGGTACCCCATCCCAACCTTTTAAAATGTGAAGTATAGAGTGCAAATTCTCTAAGCAGAAAAACATATATATTGAACAAATCAGCTACAAAATACATACTTAAACAACTTTGAGTTGGATTTTCCATATAGCAACTGAGAAACCAAACTGAGGCAGCTGCTTGTGAGCCAGTTGTTTCTTTTACCTATTTTTTTAATGTTGTTCTTGGTTTTACATTGTTTGTTTGTTTTCATCTTATACTGCCGATTTCATCTGATCAATACTAAATTGGCATCTGAGATGCATACTGATTAGAAAAGTAATCAGAGTTGAGACATTGTAATGAATGGTCTGCTCCAGGGATTCTCAGCATTTTAAATGAAGTATTTAGTTTACTTTTTCAACTATGCAGTACTCCTACATTGGCTTTCATTTAAAACAGAACAGTCTAGAAATTTAACTGAACTTTTTCTTCCATTTATTACCACTATCTCTTAATTTTCTCTTTATTTGCTTTTTTCTTTCTTGCACACATAAAAATATTCCTTTTCTGGCAGATCAGCAATCAATGTCTCATGGAGTGTAGTCTGAGAAATACTGCTCTAGACATACTAATCAGAGAGAGTATCTAGCTGATACTTTTAAAGGGAGCCTGAAGAGCAGTTCTGTAATTTCCATAAGAACAAGAAATTCGGTTAAAAAGTCAAGGAAGAACGGGAAAGTCTCCCAAAAAATGTAAGAATTCAGAAGTGCTAAATTTCTTTTAAGGATAAGGGTGTATTCTTCCACTAATTTTCAGATGCTTCTCTAAAGAAGTTTCTTGCATTCTAAATATTTTATTGTCATACACCTAATAAACGGTTAAACCTTAAAAATTCAGCCTGGACATAATCTGCAAATGGCAAAATAAAGAGACAAGACAGTAAGAGTGGAGCAATTCCTCCTTAGCTGTCAAGTAACACCTCAGTATAAAGAAGTATATCAAGAAGGCCAGCGATTTTGGACAATCTACAGCAAATGGAAATGCAGATGAGAATAGGAAAGTAATCTCTCAGCTGCAATACACAGGCTTTGAAGGGAGTCACTAGGAGCATCATTACACTGGCAAATTTTGAGAACTATCTTATTTACTATGGATTCTCAGGACTATAATGTATGATTTACAAACTAGCTGCAGACACAAAAAAGACATACACAAAACACAACAGAAAAATCTGCAAAAAAAGAGGCCCATTTGGTGAGGGAAGATTTTTACACTCGAGGTAAGGTTTTTGTCTTCCATATTCAATAAATATTTTATATGAATTGTCATACAAACACCCCTCGATCAGACAAGGAAATAGCTAGTAACTTTTCATCCTTAGAAGACCCTCTTATGTTTGCAGGTGTCCATATTCTAGAAGTGGAAAAAGCTTGTTCACTTGATCCTCTTTGCGAGAATATGTTGGATGAAAGCTGAACAGAAGCTGCAAGTCCCACCTTTTTACACACACACTTAAATGTTTCACAAAAGCAGTCAAAACCCTCTGAAAATGTAGACTTGTTTACTTCTAATATTCCATCTGATCATGAGTTATATTCATGCTATACTTTTATTAAAATGCCAAAGCTAACTTTAATTTCCCTTCTGCACCACTTATTAGCAACTATCCTGCAGTTCTGTCCCTCACGTTTCTGGGGGCACTGCAATGGGGTGAGCACTGAAACTACATTTAAAAACCTGGTGTGAAGGTCATGTAAAAAAATGAAAACCACTCTACATATTAGTAGTACTCATGAGCAGTATTTTGCATTGTATCTTCTTCCTCATCTATATAATCCCAACAGTTCATAGAGATCTTAGGGTGGAAGCACAATTAGTAACAGCAGGGACTTAATTAAGATTAAAAGATACGGTGAAGATTTAGATTTATATGAATGACAAACATAGTAAGTACAATTCTAAAGAAACCTTAGTCAAAGTGAATATTCCCTCCCTTAGCCAAGTTCCTTCTTGCCCCTCAATGGTTCACGTAGGAGAAACTTTTATTACTGATCACAGGACAGGTTCTGCACAGCTTGTTGGAAACAAAAATCCACAGTGCACCGTATACACAACCCACAGTCTGTTGGTATCATCACGTGTAATAACATGTTCCACCTTTCAAATCATGGAGTAAGGGGAAAGCTTTTCACATTTTATTTATTCATTATCTGTCTAAGTGTGGTCATAAATCTTGTCTTTTAGGAATTTGATTCTTAAAAGGATGTTTTTTATATATACATGGTAGATTTAGGGCAATAGGAGCATGAATTTGATTAGGGATTTAAAAAATTCATATGAAGATAATAAAAATTATCATTGAAATCTTCACATCCATGGTTACAGGGGTAAAAGGGTCAGTAACCATTCTGAAGCCAAAACCATATTGGACTAGAGAAAGCAATTCTATAAATTTTTGAAAGAGCTAAAACTGATGAGAAAAGAACATGCTGAAATTAAAAAACAGATATCATCCTAGCTGAAGCATCTTTAACTGCAAATTCCCATTAAGTAATTGCTTTTGAACACACTGAAGATCTTTAACAAAAAAGTTTAGCTATAGAAATTTAAGTTTTCCCAGTGTGAGTGTTAGAAAGCTAAGGGAAGTATTTATCCACCATGAGAGGAAAGGTTGTCAGGACTGTAACAAAAACAAAACCCCAAAGGAAACAAATATCAAAAACAGAACTTATCCTGATCTTTAAAGAGCCTTTACTTTGAATACACTGAGATCATTAAGTTGTGCCCAAAATATTTGAAAGAATCTCATGCAGAGATGCCTGTTTCAAGGAAAATGTTCTTAGGGAAATAGGATGACCTGATCTCCCTCTCAACAAGTTTACCCTTGTCTCTGGTCAATACATTAAAGCTTTTATGAGCTTGTTAAAGATGCAGTGAACAATTCAGGGTTCTCATTTAGGATGCACTTCAAAAAACACCATATAAAAGATTACATGTCTATCTTGTCTTTTTAAACCATTTAACTGAGATTGAGATGCTCTGTCAGCAGATAAGCCTTTGAAAGCCCAGAAAAATCACCACTTTAGATCAGAATTAAATAGAAGTGACTTATGGTTTTCTTGATTCCTTCTTCAGGGGTAATACTTTACTGAACCTGCCATAGTGGAAGCTTTGCTGTACACCTTTTGTTATAATCCAGATAAATGTATAGAATAATTTTAGAATTTTCTTTCTTTTTTTTTTTTTCCTCCAATAGGTTGCATAGCACATAGATTAATGTCTTCTAAAATTTTACAGTGTAGATTTTAGGATTCAAGAATCCCCATCTAGAGGTTCTTATTTTTCTTCACTGACTTATGAAGCTAGATGAAGCTATTTTTTTGGCAGCTAACACTGCTTAAGATATACAGAATTCCTGAATAATATTCTTGATATCTCTATATGTGAAAAAAACCCAGATCTAAACAGAGCTTAACTGTTAATGATTATCTATTATGTAATGCTTGTTCTGACCTTTGATTTTATGGTGCTAAAGATTTAATATTATGTCTGTGTTGGCTACATTGTTTTAATTTTCAAGTTGTAAAATAAGTGAAATGAAATAAGCTAATATAAGACTTGGAAAAATAATTTAAAAATCAGACATTTTAAGACATAGCTAATATTTTTTTAATCATTTTTTGTAGGTTTGTGATTTCCCTGTTCTCAATTGACACCAGAGGCTCAAGCAGCTAATAACATGTAATTTATTACATGTAAAAACAGTAATCTCCTACTGAAGTGGCAAGCTTAAATGTCCAAATGGGACAAACACTGAAACACTGAATTTTGTAGCAGTGATGTGCTCGAAAGAGAAAGGTAAAAAGAAAAGTTTTCTATTCCTACTTTTTAACAAGGCTGGGGTCCCTTGACAAATACTCTGCAATCCTATGCTTCAGAGCATCACTGTGTGGAGCATCACAGCAAGAGCAGGAGCTGAATTCTCATCTGCCTTTGACGAACACATGGGCATTTAGTGATGGTTAAAGAGACAATCTTATCTGTCTGTGCATAACATCAAGAAGAGGTATCTGTCCAGCAGAAGGCAGAAAACACATCTCACTAATGAACATTGCTGACTATTCTTTAACATCCTCAGTTTTTGCATCTTCCCACATCCCCCAGTGTTCATACATTTCCTGTCTCTGTAATTTTTAACCATAAGGTTACCCAAACAGTCTTAATTCTGCTGTGTATCCTCACAAGTACAATCTGATCACACGCTTTCTTTTTGATTAAGATATAAAATAAATAACAAAACTATTCCCTTTATCTCTTAAAAGTGCCATCCAGACATCTGCTAATCAAAATCAGTGATCATTTCACTCCCAAAGTTCTTTCTATAAGTGTCAGAATATTAGTCCTGGTGTCTTGGCTGAGTGCCAAGTGGCCATTTATATACCACATACCTAATTTCCTTGAAAGTTGCTATAACCTGCCCTTATATCTCCAAAGTTTCCTCCCCTTAAGTAGTACTGTTCAAAGACTGTCCAGTTACATGATAAACGTACAGTTGCATTTCAGAAATGGAAGATGATGTCTTTTTCAGACAGTACGGGCTGATGTGAAATTTGAAGGTTTTGTGTCTATAATTTCTGAAAGTCAATCTGTTAATAAGCAATTTAAAGCAAAAGGTACCTTTTTTTGGATCAATTCATTAAAAAGATGGGTCAAGGGAGTTATTTAGCAGACAAAAGTTTCCTTCTATGGAAAATAAATTCCTTTATAAGTGGTTCACACTCCAGAGATCCTGTCTTTGCAACAAGTATGTGCAATAAGATTATTAAAAACACATTACATTTTTAAACCTTTTTTTATTTTCATAAAAAATATTTCAGGGCAATGTATTGGAAATGCAGGTTTCACTAACATTCAGAATAGGAGATGAAATTTGAAATGTGAGTGCGCATTAGCATTTTAGTTTGGAGAAGGTATGTGCTTGTGAAGTGAATTTCCAGTCAACTCTGTTTCATAGAAACACTGAATCATAGAATGGGTTGTTTTGGAGGGGACCTTAAAGATCAATTTCTAACCCCCCTGTCCTGGGCAGGAATGCCACTCATTAGATCAGATTCCTCAGGGCCCCATCAAGCCTGGCCTTGAACACTTCCATCCACAGTTGCTCTGGGCAACATTTACCATGCTCCAATTCACATTGTGGAGAAATCTTGGAGTGCAAGAACCAAATTTCATTCAGGAAAAAAATGAACTGAAAAATGCCATCCCAGAGCATATGACTTGTGTTCCAACTGCCTACAAGCATTCAGGGTCCTGTGTTCTTCTCACAGTAACAGGAATACCATGTTTGTAGTATCTGAGGAATGCACATGATGCTGTAATCATAGAGTTTAATAAAAACAGGGATAAAAGTATATTGCATCCTAATAATTTCAAGAGTACTCCAGATACTACTGCAAGGTCCCTTTCCTCTTACTGCAAACCTTAGCAGTTCTCTCTCATACCCGTGGTCCATTTGCTACTCAAAAAGTCTTGAAAATCAGTATTCATCTTAGTATTTATGGGATTCAAGTGTCCAGAAGCAAAATGGTCACAACGTCTTGGCGGTGGTTTGAGGCATTATGAGTATCTGTGAACTTTCTACATTCTTTCCAGGATTCTTTGACCTGTACACTTAATAGTTCCCCTCCTGCTTGTACATCACTGCACAATTGTCTGGGCTAAAATATCAGATGAATAGTAGAAAGTGATGCTCAACCCTAGGTAATGTCTAATACTTTCCGAACAATCTAGACAGACGGCAGAACGTTAACTACAGCAGGTTTTTTGATGGACTAGTCGCAATCCAGAGGTGGTACAAAAATTTCAGTGGGATGAGGAGAGAGGGTGAGCTACAAGATAATTTAGTGATGAATTATGACAGATTCACAGTGTGACAAAAGAAGGATGACTGAAATAGCTGTAACCTTGGGAAGGTACCGCAGAACTCAAGACACAGGAAACACCGGCGAAGGAGACACAGGAAGCTACTTGGCACCACCTGTACTGTCTATACTAACACAGCTTCACTGGGGATATGAATGAATTTTTCAGTCTCAGAAAATACATGTGTTTTTGCAGTGGAACACAAAGTTATTCTGCCTGGGTTTCTTACATCAGATTAAAGAACTTTAACTCTGTCCTGGTTTCAGCTGGCCTACAGCTAATTTTCTTCCTACCAGCTCATATAGTGCCATGGTTTGGATTTAGAATGACAATTATATTGATAACACACTAATGTTTTAGGTGTTGCTAAGTTGTGCTTACCCTAAGTCAAGGACGTTTCAGTTTCCCATGCTCTGCCTATAAGGCACAAGAAACTGGGTAGGAGCAGGGCCAGGAGAGCTGTCCCAAACTATCCACAGGGATATTCCACAGCACAGAATGTCATGCTCAGCATATAAACTGGAGTGAGCTGTTTTCCTTGGGTTTAATTCTCTCTCTCTCCTTTCCATCATTATCATCTTTATTATCATTATCATAATCATTATTAGCATTATCTTTATCTCAACTATTAAACCGTTCTTATCTCAATCCATGGGTTTTACCTTTCTCAAGGGAGATCGAGGATGGGTGGGAGAGTAAGGAAGCAGCTGTGTGGTACTTGGCTGTTGCCTGGGATTAAGCCACAAAAAATCTGCACATTTGGGCACTGGAAGACTGAATTGTGTATTTTTACAGACAGAAATGACCCACTATAGATAGAAAGATACTGTTTTATGAAATGTAGTACCTGCAATTAAAGATTAATCCTTGACTTGAAAACAAGGAGATTTACAGTCAAAGGCAAGCAATTTGGGATTCAAAAGTGCTTTCTGCTCAAAATAGATATACTGTTAAAGAGGAATCTGAAAGAGAAATCAGTGGCTTTGTAGACATCTATCATAGAAATAACTTTAAAGAACAAACTGGCAAAGATGCATTCTCTTGCCTGAAGGCAAGATTAATTATGCCTGTGTAATTTCTTCTTAATAATTGTCTAAACTCTTAAA
The DNA here is from genome assembly GCA_013397565.1 of Ptilonorhynchus violaceus. Taxonomy (NCBI): domain Eukaryota; kingdom Metazoa; phylum Chordata; class Aves; order Passeriformes; family Ptilonorhynchidae; genus Ptilonorhynchus; species Ptilonorhynchus violaceus. The sequence goes on along the minus strand of VZRJ01003181.1, from coordinate 1,434,720 downwards.
AGTTTCCAACGACTGAGACCCCATCAATGGTGGCTACACAGTCTCACCAGAAAAATTCTCTTCAATATCTTAGTAGTTTTATTTGTGGGAATATTTTAAGCTTTCTCTTTTAGCCAGGTCTCTTTCATTATAATATAAGCCACTTTCCTCCTACCCTTCTAGAAATATTCCTTACTTCCACCAGCTATATTTTATTTATTTTTGGAAAATATTTCCTTGTTTAATCTTTCCATGTAGGCCATCTTTTCTAGTTCTATACTTATTTTACATTATTTCTAGTGTAATTTCTGGAATCTTTACAATCAGTCCAGAACCTTCTAAATTGCAGAATCAAGACACAGTACTTCAATTTAGGGACTCACTAGTATGTTGTATGGAAGTTACCTTATTTATTGTGACCATTTTCCTACTTCTTATCAAAATTCTAAAGCTCATAAATGAGGTGAAAGCAAAACAATACGCTTATCTGGATCAGGTAGTATGGAAATAATAAACAAAGCAGGAGTGCTTACCTCCTGGTAATACAAAGAGAAACTTTTGCTTTTGCTTCATTTGAGGAGTATGGCTAAATATTTTGTATTCTACTTGACACAGTAGTTTTGGATTCCACGTGGCAACACAGGCTTACATCCTTGCTTAGCTGCTTCTGGATTCTTGCCCTAGGAACAGAAAGTCTCTGCCTACTTTGTTCATGAATGCACAGGGCTCATCCCTTTCCAGATGTTATCAGCAGCCAAGCATGTAATGAAGTCTTACTTTCTGTGTGGAAATGGACGTATTGTTAGTGGTAAAACTTGTTGTTTATTTCCTTACATATTATTTGACATATAATGAGTGCTTATTTCGTATGTACTCATACATCACACTTCTTATTTCACATACAGTGACTAGCATCAACATTTTAACCAAAGCTACAATAGTACCTTTGGTATATCTTTGCTTTTTCACATTAAACTTAAAAAATGCTGACTCCTACAGTAAAAACAAATGCTATTTAATCTTAGGATTCAATAAGCAAGCCAGATTTAGGAAGAGATCATTTATACGTATATAAGGAAACTAAGAGTATAGAGGACACTGGCTGACAATATATAGACAGGAAAGAAACAAGAGCTTTGATAGCAGAAAGCCCATTACTTAAAAGAAAGCAGAATTGTGTTTATGGCATGAAAACAGACTGGAAGGTTTAAGAACAGAAGAAAACTGCCAAAAATGCATTAGATTATTTCCATGGAAACAGGAGAGGCTAACACAAAAAGCTGCTCTACAAACACTGAAGTCCAGGTACTGAGCCGCATCCTGGAGGCATAATGAAGAGGATGGATAAAGGACTTAAACCACATGAATCTTCAGATCCCCTGCACAGGCCTTAATTAAAATACCTTTATTTTCTTGAGACCACCCCAGTATATGGGGCTTGTCCAGAGGAAACTAGAACACTACAAATCTGAAATAAAGACCAAAGAAGCATGTAGGAAAGCTTACCACTTCTGTCAAGCATTGCTTCATTGTAACACTGCATCATTAGAACATTGCTTTAGTGCTTCTCTTTCATGTGCAATCATATTTAAAACCTAGATGTTCCTGAAGGCTCAGAATTGTAACATTTTCAGACAAGTTGCCAATGCTATGAGAATACACTCTGTAAAATAACTGTCCATTATTCTTCTTGCACGTAATAAATCCTGAAATTACAGCAATGTTCAGTAAGTATCAATGAGATTTTTTTCTGTGTTATTAATGAGGACTTCTGACATTGCCCTGGCATAGAGACAGGCTATTCCCAATCCAAGCTGGGCAAGTGTGCAATGGGAATCACTGAAATGAGTGTAAGCACTGCCTGTTGCAGCATGCCTTGCTGTGCTTTCTCTGTAATATGCCACTGCCACTTCTCTTGTGTAGCTTTGGTGATGTTTTTTTACTCCTAGTAATAGCCAGTAAAGTTAAACTGCTCCCAAGCAGTTTATGCTGGGGAGAAAATAACTATTGAATCAGTTCCAGTAATCTCATTATATTTTCCACCATACATCTGTTACAAGGCAAAAATCTTTTGACAAACACAGAGAGTCAGATTTTCACCTAGCAAAAAATGCCGCTTAGTGACAGTTTTGGAGAAAATGCTTCAGTTTTAAGTTGCTTGAAATTTTTGTATTTCTGAGGTAAAACATAAGATTTTAAATGCTAATTCTAATTAATTGAAGATTAAATTTTAAAATGCATTATAATTTAACAAATAAAACCTATTTTTAAAAAGCATGCAATATTCATCTGAGTTATTTCAGGAAATGAGAGAAAAATGTTGTCCATCCCAGTAGCTCTTCCCTTTACTTATTAATAAAGTTGTATGAAATATTTCCAGCAATCAGCAAACATATTTAAAAACCTTCTATTGTAATAAATAGACAAGTGTATTTTTGAAAATGTCCTTGAATTTGGTGGCAAAAATTCTGTAGGCCAAAATTAGTCAATCTTATTGATGTTCACCTTAGTCCTATTTCACTGACTTAATACTTCACACAACATATGGAATTTTCTGATCTAGAAATTTAGTAATTAACCTCTCCAGATAAGTCCATTATGGCAGAATGTTCAAGCCATACTGCAATTACTCCTATCCAGTAGTGCGATTATAAATATTCCTCATGAACATCAGAAATATTACTGTTCTATGTGTCTGATATTTGGGATTTTAAGCTTCCAAATAATTGAGTCAATCTCAGCCAAGGCCAAGAATAATTTCTCAAGCTTTGAATGAAATGGAATTTTTCAGAAGCAATGGCCTGTAAAAAAATATTCAGTCTGAAACTTTTGGCTGTTCTGCGTTTTGTCATACACAGATGAGAGGGAGCTAATACTCTTTTTCTGTAACATCATGTCAAAAAATGCACAGCACTATGGAGAGGTAACAGGATATAGATATTCAGGATTCAGCTGAGCTGATCTAGTTTAAGTAATAATTTCCCTGTGAAGGGGGGTGGATCAGATTGGATTGCCTTCCAACCAATTTTTCTGTGATTTTATTATCAACTGAACCACCGATGTGACAGTTGCTTGTTTTTAATGTACTGCCAGCCATGGAAATCTAGTCTGGTTTCCTTCCTATCATGCAGTCAGTATCCTGTTTCACTGCAGAAATTGGATAGCATATTTGTATTTTTTCATTTGTAAGACTTTGTATTTTTAGACCATGGACATTCTGGTCCATAATCTCTCAGTAGGGTGATCTCAAATTCTGAATCTTTTATATGAATAAAAATTCTCACACTCTTCATGCCCTAAATGCCCTTCCTGGATAGTTTATAACCACATATTACAGTAACCCGTTGATTTCTGCTAAACCACCTTGCTATCACTAATGTTTATTATGCAGTCAATGAATAATAGCACTGTCAAGGATTATGAATTATGACCAAAAGCCTTAACTTGTCACAGAAAAGCAAGGCTCGCATTGCTGTGTACTCCTACTTTTTTTTCATGAATTGCATGTATATTAATTTATTTTTACCATAAGGACTCAATTTCTACCAGAGTAAGAACCAGAACACAACAGAGAACTAAGTGAATCATACTTTCTTCACAACTCTTTTCTTGTTTAAAGGTCTCCCTATTGCATTTCATTATGCTTTAGACAACTTTCTTTCACATATGTATCTTTACTTTCAATATTTCCTCATTTTCCTAAATTATTTCAGTAGAAATACCTCTGTATTTGTTATACCTAACATAGTAGATAAAAAGATCTTTTTTTCTAGAAACATTCAACTTTTAACTATACAGCAAGGAGCAAAAAGCTAGTTTGCGGGTTTTATAGACTGGGGGTTTTATGCTTTGTTTTTGGTGGTGTTTTAATCAGTATTTATTATGTTAGAGGATAGAAGCAGCAAGTTCATAGTTCTTCCTAACTATAAATTGAAATAGGCCCTGTTGGTGAGGGAAACTATCTGTCATAAATGTTACATTAAGATCTTTTCACTTGGCATTTTATCAGTTAATTCCAAGGAAGAAGATGGAAAGGTCTCTCAGTCTGAAGAGTTTGGACATCTTGGAGAGAAAATTCCTCTTTATTTTGCTATTTATTTCTGTTCAGTATCTTTAAACTCATCAAAGGAAGCAACTACATTGAGTGAGTACATAAAGGTGGAGCATCAGAATGCAAAAGCTCAAACACTCATGTAGGACTGCTGGATAGCAACAATTAGGTTAATATTTAAGTAGCTAAGCTTCCAGACACTTCTGTATATATAAATTGCTAGTAGTTACTAAAATTTTAAAAATAAAAATAATTAAAAGAAATCAAAACCAACTTGCAACTCATTTTTTTTAAGCTAACAGAACTGCTATTTAAGAGTTAATCACCACAGCAGCTGATGACCTTCTAAATGAAATACATATTTGTGTTGTCAAAACAAGAAGTTTTGAAAAGCGTTGGATTAAGCCATTCAGCTTTTTTATGGTACATGCACATTGTAAAATTCCTTGGGGAAATTGCTACAGAGAATTATTTTTGTGCTGAAATAAATGGTCATCTTTAGCCTTCAAGAAACACTGTTGCTCTTCACTAATCTGGGAACCACAAGCATTTCAAAACAAATAGGAAAGACTGCTCCATAGTTGTAGTAGCTTTTACAACTTTCCAGTCCTGAAAAATGTTTCAAAATAATTAATCTATATTATTTTGTATCTAGTTGGCTCAAGGCTTGCAAATGATGTGTCATATTCAGAGAGTAAATCTCTAATAGTTTGTAAGAACATAAATGACAGTTTGTATTGCTCCTTTCTGGAGAAAGAAAACAAGTCCTTTCTCAATTTTCAATTACTTACATGTGCATATACTTAGTATTAGATTTAAAGTGGTTACAGTGAACTGAGTTTCACCGAAGTGGCTTGTAGGTAAGGAAGAAATTTTCCAATCTGCATGGCAGATGTTATTGCAGGGCTGCTGTGACAAACTTTACCTCTATTCGTATTCACTTTTTCATCTGTCCCCACTCTGCTTAGAAATTAGGTAATTTATTTTCATATAGTCTCAAGCACCTAGACTCAATCCCAGGATGCAGCTGTGGACTTAAGATGAGGATTCAACCTCACCCATCATAAAAAAAAAAAAAAATAGTTGTTCAAGAGTGACCTCCCTAGAAGAAGACGACAGGAGTGAATGCCTCATAGCAGAACGATGTTTCCCTTCTGTCTCTCCAGGTATGCTCCTGTTACCACAGAGAACTGCCATGGAGCCACTCTTGGTGGAGCCTTATGAGAGCAGTGACTCCTTGTCTCAGCAGGTGCATTTCTACAGCAACAGATTTGGGTCTGTGTAGGAGTAGGTCAAGATGTATTTATTATATCATGACCTTTTGGATGAGCTTACCATGATCCCTAAGCCACTCAGGTGGCTTATCTTCAAACAGAAGGTATACAGGGAGAGATGAAAAAACAGAATTGAAAGAGCCATCTGAAGCAGCTTCTGTCAAATGTTAACCAAAAATACATCTATAACTGCAGCTACAGATCAGTATTTGTGAGTAGAAGTCAGTTTTCTGTTTTAAAACCTACAGTGTATATGAACTATACATGGTCAAGAACTTTTTCTTCTTTCTTTTTTTTTTTTAAATACAGGATTTTACAAGTGTCTGACCTTACTAATACAAAGGTATTGAAGGTTTCTGTACTAGAAGTCTAAGAATGGATTCAGAGAATAGCACTAGGAACAGAATAACATGGCACATTAACATTTTTTTTCCTTTTTTCAACAGTAAACATTTGTCAGCAGTAAAAGGATAAGAAAATATATTCAGTTTGCTTACGGAAAAAGAAACTAAAATGTTTGGTAGTCTTCTCTCTTCCATGTTGTCTCCTGCAAATACATATATATTTATAACTCTTGTGAACTTGCTTTCTGCAAATTCTGAAATATCCACAGGTTTGTATGTAGATGAGGCAGACGACCTTTTGAGAGGCAGAAATGTCTGCATAAAAAAATCCTGTTTGTTCTTGCCTTTATCTTAAGTATAAAAGTCATCTGAGCAAGTCTGTGAGCAAAGTCAATGAGCAAGTCTGTTCTTTTCAAGTAAGAATAAAATATTCTTTATGAAAAGAATGGAATTTAGGAAAAAAAAGAGGACCACCATGACAAGATGTGAGGTTTAAAAGAAGAAAAAGATGTAACAGTTTTGGAAATAATAGACATTGTTTGAGTATATTAAAAAGGGGAGTGTTAGCAATAATACTGCTTGATAAATAAAATAACATACCTTGGAGATTCGATATTTTTTACTTTCTCTTTGTGTTTGTTTGGAACCTTAAATTTCAAGTCACCATTAACAAAAACTCCCTTCTTACTCCTTTTCATCCTGGATATTACAGACTTCTAGCAGCATATTTCACTTCAGCTTTCTCTTTCCAAAGCTGAAGAGTCTTAGTCTAAGCAACTGCTCTTTGTATAGAGGCTGATCTCATCTTTGATCATCTTTACTGATGTTTGGTGAATCTTTTGTGTTTCTCTACAGGAATACTGCACACAGGATCCAAATTGTGGGCGCTTTAAGGATTTAACGTGTCCTAGTGACATTTTCTGCATTTTTCATCTTTCCTAATATTTCCACATTTGATTTGCTTCCTGACTTCTACTGATCACCAAATTAACATTTTCCTAGCATGTGTTACAGCTCCTACATTTCATTCTGTGTTGAAAATAATTACCTTTCTTTTTTTTTTTTTTTAATTATTCCATCTCTGTTAATCATTTAGTATTAAACCTGTGAATTCCACCTACAATTTAAGACCTTAGCCACTCAGTTTCGTTTGGACCTCTTGAAATTCTTTTAGGAAAGTATATTTTATATATAGCTTCTGCTGTTACCTCCATATAACACAGGTGAAGCTTTTCAAGCAGCAAATTCTGCCTCTTCTATCACATTTTCAATGTAATTGATCATAATTCTTACATAATTATCACTGACATTTTGCTATCTGCAACACTGCACAATCCCGACATGAAAAACACAATATGAGTAATCTGAATAAGGCTGGGGTGCCCACTGGTGGCAAAAAGTGCCATGACCAGGTAGGAGAAGTCCTGTTTTAACTGGGGACTTTTTTCACAAAGTAGGAAGAGAGGGAGAAGTAGGGAAAATTGATTAGATAAGCGGTCAGTTTTACTCCCGCATAAATTTTTTTTCACAGAGAGACTATTCCAAATAATTATGTTGCTGAACAAAAGTAGAATCCATGCACTTAAGAGAGTCTTCTAATTTCCTATTTAAACACAGCCAATTTAGGAATAGAACAGATTATACCAAAGAATATTAAACTACATCGGGGAAGGAAAACAATTTCACAACTGAAATTGGAACATAACACTGAGCAGCAACACACTTTTCAAATATAAATGCCAAGGGAATGTGAAAGTAACTACCATATTGTTGTTTATGCTTGCTATTATGGCTATCTTTTAAAATGCTCTCTTCACAATATATCTTTTCTGTGATGGCCTGCAAGGAATGCGTGTTAACACCTTCCTGCATAAGTAATTGAGAATCATGAATCTGCACTAGAGAGAAAAAAAAAGATTTGCTCCATGCATATTGTTTTAGTGCAAATTATTACTGCTGTGCTGGCTAAATGACAGTTTCAGTTGTGAATTGTGTTTGTAATCAGGAAAGAAGTTAAATCAACACTGCTGACAACTAGTTAATCATAGCCTTCAAAAGCACCATGCTAGTACAGTCCCCAAATACAATCAATGTCTGTGTATTCAAATGACAAAGACAACTACAGCAAAAAACTCCCTCAGTGGGTATGTTTTCTGCTTTAATTTGGGCTGGGTTCAGTATGCTCCCACTTTTTAACAAATGTTGAAGTTGCTAAAGTAGTAACAAACTCTGAAGGCAAGGCTAATGAATTTGCTGAAGTCAGAGGTCCTTTCTTCTTTGAGTGATACAGGTTAATGCTGTTATACCACAGAAGAAAATTTAAGTGAGCAAAACAGGTTTCCAGTATTACAAAATTGTCTGAAACAGCCTATCTGAATGAAAGAGGCTATACTTATTAAAGATATTAGGAGACACTGGTTGATTTCCGAGGCAGCTCAAAGCAGCTCTTTCTGAAGAACCTTTCAGCTTGAGATAAGGTTCTATATTCCTAATGCTTTCAAGATAGATATTTTGAAGCAAAATCCCTATTTCACCCACTGTATTTGAAAATTAGACTTCAGATACTAAATGTTACTAGAAAAAAAAACAACACAGAAAATGCATGTAGCAAACTTCAACTATACTCATATTTTATACCTTTGAACTAAGAGTCTATGGACTTCTGGAAGTTATTTTTTATACACAAGGGTTGTTGAATGAACTATTGCAACAGGCCATATTAAGCAGGGAAGAGATAAGATGTTGGTGTGATCCTTTCTGGCTCTATGCACAGTGAAATTCACAACAGTTTATAAAACATGGACAAAGGTAGGAGAATTTCAGGGTAGCATAATTGGGAGGGGCACCCTCTCAGCAATATAGAGAAAACAATTTCCATGTTTGCTGTCCTCATATACACTTAAAGAAAGTAAAATTACCTTCATGTTGGAGTTTTGAGGGTGGGTCTTTGCTGCTGACAGCCAGAAAAAGACTTGAGAATAGTACTTGCAGAAGATGCATCTTTACAACCTGAAAAGGCCAAGATAACTCTGCTCAGTGAGCAGCAGTGAAACCCATTTGACGCCCTATATATTTTAATACAACTACAAACTGCAGTGGAATAGAAGATGAGGAACAAAATGCACGAACATAAAAAGTGCCTCCATGTTTTGGACATCTGGAGAATGAAGCATATATCCTTCAGCGTGAGATAAAACTATCTGATGCAATTATAATTTCAGCATTATTGTACTGTGGCAGACTTGACAACTGAAAGTCAACGATAACAAGAAGCCTAATGAAGCATCTGCAAAATAGTCTTGGAATTACTGACGTTATCACAGAAGTAGTGACAAAATGTGAAAGAACACTGGAAAAATCTGTGCTGCTTCCAAACTTAGGAGACGATAACTTAAAATGAGCTTGCCTAGCCTTATGCTGATACGTGAATCAATCCTCCAAGAAGCAAGGGAGAGGGCAGCTGGAAAAGAGAAGGAAAAGCCTGAGACAACCTTACATTGTATTCCAGTATGGTTATGTTTACTGGCTGGTAGAATTTGCTTCTACTCACACTGAAAGGACAACAGGATACAGAAGACAAACCAGTATTCTGTAATATATGGGATGATGCATGACCGAGATACTGTCTATGTTGTTACAGTCATCCCAATTTTAATTCATAGGTAAGCACAAACTTGGGAGAATTTAAAGCAATAGACAGCAAAAGGAATAAAAACAGCCATCTTGCTTCAGAGAGGGCATTTTCAAAACTCTTTCTTTGCAAAATCATAGTTGCTACAGTGTGGAATGAAGTTTGCAATGATTAGTTATAAAGAATTACATAATTGTATGTGCAATATGCAAGAGTTCAATAATTTTGATGGCAAACTTAGTCTGAAAGAATTCATGTTACAGATCTGGAATCAGAATTGAATATTCAAAAATGTTAGTTTAAAATCATAACGTATGGTATCATATATGTACCTTTCTGACACAGGCACCATTGTTGTGCATTTGTGCTAAGCACATATGCACCATTTAATTGTGTTGCAAGATAATGAGAAACACATATGCTTAATTTAAGTTTTAATTGCATATAGAATGACTTAAGCAGCTAACTACTCTAGTTCACACACAGAGGAGCTTCTAAATACAAGCAGATTTTTCAGTAAAATTTAAAATCAAGTTGAAGTATCTTTGTTTTAAATTAAGTAAGCTCATGTTTCCCCTTTTCTGCACTTAGATTGCTGCATATCCTTGCTGAGAGAAAGGGGACGCCATATATACTATCAATATAGAGGGAAGTTCTAAAGTTGATAGCACTTTGACATGCAGCATGAAAACTGACCTCATTTCTGAGACAGATCTATACCATTACCAGCTTCCTAAGGAGGAGTACATTTTTATTTAAATAAAACCAAATAGCTTTTTTAGGTGAACTTTTTCACCCTCTATATAACTACATTGTATACACTATTGCACTGTCTAGAAATGTGTCCAACTACAGGCTTTGCATCAATAACTTGAGATACAAAGATTGTAAATAGATAACCTAAAATATTATTAGTTATATTAGGACTAGTCCTTATTCAAATCTGCAACACGAATTCCAAGATGAATGAAATATATCCAACACGAGGATGGAATTAGCTGTTATCCTTAAGAGTCACCAGTATTTTAGGTCAATAAAAATCTACATAATCGTGGATGGATTCAACTAGTAACAGTAAGAGGCCAATCTGAGATTGAACAACTGAATTAAACACTGAACGGAAGTGAGAAGACAATCTTTCCTGTCTGACATATTTAAAATAAAGTATTCTTTGGTTAATGGAAGGAAGTAAATTTTTCCATGTTAGAATAACTAAGGGGTATAATTTTCTTGCATATAAACCAGAAAAAATGACATACAAAATTAGAAAAAGTAAAGTCTAAATAAGTGAAAATAAAAATCACTGGATCACTGGGATTTGAAGTTCAATAAAACTATCCTATGACTACTTAAGTAGTCAAGGATATTGTACAAAATTTCAGAAGTACTCAAAATTTGTATGTGTAACTCATCAAGTAAAGCATAGAGTAGTAGAACAAGTGGTAACACTTGTCTGGGTGACTTGTTCATCTTCGTCAGCTGGGTCTCACTATCTCTTGGTTTCAAGAAGTAGAGTATCCACACCTCCTCAGGTTCTCAACCTATACATTTAATTTAAGAGTTGATATGTCTCTACACAGGGAAACAGCAGAGTGAAAGGCAAAAGTGGATCTTAATGCAAGAAATCACTACAGGTTAAAACATTACTTGTTTTAATACAAAGTACTCAGCTAGATAACACAGTGATTCTCTCTCCCTTTATCTGCTTCCGCTGTAAAGACAATTACAAACACTTGTTATCATCATATACTCAAAAAAGTATATTTATTAACAGTGTCTCTTTGTGTATAACTTTCTGATCCACTTCTCTGGGCTTCGAATAAACAGGGGAGCTTCATGCAATCTCCCCCATTATCTGTCTTCAGAGATCAAGGACGTGGGGTGAAGATTTTAGCTTTTTCAGGAATAGAACAGGCTCCTCCCTGCAGTAGCTATTTGGTGAGCTGAAAAGCAGTGCAAATCTACTAGTATCTGGCAAAAATATCTGTTTGTGATTTGTTGTTTGATTTTGCTTTACGGAGCTTCGAATAAACAGGGGAGCTTCATGCAATCTCCCCCATTATCTGTCTTCAGAGATCAAGGACGTGGGGTGAAGATTTTAGCTTTTTCAGGAATAGAACAGGCTCCTCCCTGCAGTAGCTATTTGGTGAGCTGAAAAGCAGTGCAAATCTACTAGTATCTGGCAAAAATATCTGTTTGTGATTTGTTGTTTGATTTTGCTTTACGGAGTTGTTTTTTTTCTTGTTTTGGTGTTTTTTTTGGGGGGGGTCGTTTGTTTGTTGTTTGTTTTCATCAAGGAGCTAACATTTCTTTAAAAAGACACCACTTGCTATGAAACATTGATATCTTCCCTTTCCTTTACCTCTCTTACTCCCCTTTCTTTTCCTTCAGATGTATATGAGAGCCATTTAATAGTCTTTGAGCAAGTACCTGCTGTTATACATGATTTGCATGATCAAAACAAAATCCTGAAATTACTTAGAAAAACGTTAGTGAAGCAATCTGGCCACAAAACATCTGGTGAGGAGGCAGTAGATAAATATATGGTTTCCTCTTCTCCAGGCTGAACGGACCAAGTGACCTCAGCCGTTCCTCATACGGCTTCCTTTCCCCTCAGACACTTCTTTGTAGCTCTCCTTTGGATGTTAATAACGTTATATCCTTCTTATATTGTGGTTCCCAAAACTGCATACAGGATTTGATGTAAGGCCAGTCTAGCACAAAGAGTGCAACAATCACTGTCTACCAGTCAGAAATCTCTTTCCACAACTTGAGCTGTTCAACTAATATGATTTTTTTTTTTTTTGTGGCAATGGGTTTCAGACAGTCAAAGACCAATATTGATCAAAAGAGCTTATGGACAGTGAGGCGATAAGAGTTTACAATGCAGCACTATGTACCCTGTACAAACAAATGTAAAGAAAAACATAGAAAGAATTATTTCCATCTTTTTCCCCTTTTTGAACATTTCACATCCAAAATTCCCTTAAAAATAGCTGTTTCATGAAAAAAATATGCTGTACTCTGCATTGAGTTATGATGCAGTTTATGCTAGAACTTTTTATCTGCAAGGATATATCTAACAGAAGAAAATAAAGATTACAGTCACTGAGCAATTTTAAAGCAATTATGATGTAATGAACTGCAAAGTACGTACATGTGTAAGTACAATACTTTTTTTGTTCATGAATGTTTTGTAAAGTTATTGAATATGCCAAAAATTGAATAACTCAAAGAATCTATTTACTGCCATAAATTGCTCATCTACTTATTTCTCACAATTATTCATCAGGTGAACAAGCTTTAAAGATTAATCAGTAATTTACATGAACAGTCAGTGCAATCCAAGTTCTGCTGTGAGAAATGGGGGGTAACATTAAGTCCAGAAGTTTTCATTACACAATTATTGACATTTGATTGCACTCATAATTTTACTCCACAAGGAGAGAAGGTCAAGAGTCATAATATGTAAATCACCATTCAAAGAATTTATGAAGTTTAAAAGTATAGATCTTTAAATTATATGTGTTAAGTACTACCCAGCAATAAAATTTCACTTATAAACAACTTTGAATATATTTACACAATGAAGCAACATGACAGCTTGATTCATGAGTAGGAGGGATGAACTGTGAAATCTATAACACACATATATATATAACACTACATAATAGTATGTCATTGTCTACTGAAATTATACAATCAGATTTTAAAGTATATTTATAATTGTCTGTAATGCCTCTTGTTAAGCAGAAGAAATTTGTCCTGAGCAGTATTTCCCCTTTCTGCAACACCACAATACTGGGAGCCGCCATGCTTCTTCCATTCCCTAACCAGCTTTTTCCTCACCTTGTTTTTGCGCAAAACATTTTTCTTCCTTAACCTTGCACTTCTTCTTATTAAATTCCATTCTGCTTTTTCCAGTCGTTTTCCCAATTTCATTAGTGTACTTTTGATTCCAATCCTGTACAAGAGTCTTAGAGACCTTAATAGTTTAATACCATTCACATCTGTACCAAATAGAGGTCATCCATCCTGTCTATTCCATCATACAGACCATCAGTGAAATTACTGAATAGGACTCAATCTACAGCCATCTGCAAAACTTAACTGAAACATCCTTCTCTTTTGATAGCTTCTCTTCAGTCCTGTATTATGACAAGCTTTTCAAGAACTACAGTGACAAAGAGCTCTTAAATAATTATATCACTGAGTCGACACTCTACCTAAGATTTATAGACGACATCTTTATTATAATCTCGATTGGAAATTTGGACTCCCTTATTGATTTTTACCATAAATTCAATAATCATTCTCTGTCAAACTGTCACTGCAACACTCGTACATCAGCACCATTTCCCTACAGCAACATCAGCAGTGTAACTTGCAAGTGTGATAAATGTAAAACTAAGGGCCAGCACATATACAGGCTCCTCAAAAGCCTTTATATACCGAGGAGCACTTCCAGTGCTCACCTCTGTATATAAAGATTTATATACATCGGAATTACTCATGTAGAAAAGAATTTTAGAAAGAGATGTCTTCTCTGTGAAGAAATGTTTAAGTAGAAGATGACGCCTCCACCCATCACCATGTGCATCTTCCATAGTCACAGCCCATCCTCTCCCAGAAGCTATACAAAGTGTCGTTAAATAACTACAAGTTGTAATACAAAAAACTTCTTGCTCTTCCAACAGCCGTGCAGCCTCACTAAATTGATTTTGAAAGGAAACTCCTTGTGCTCTCAAGCACACCAAATGAATACAGGTTTTCCTTGAGTGAAGATTAGAAAATGTACCCACATTTACTGTGCTACAATAAATATTCTCAACCACAGAACAATTAGCACCCAACAAATCTTACAGTTTGCATACTTCACTAAACATACTCTTGTGGTAAATGCGGAGATGAAATTAAGCACCTTTTCCATACAAGAATAATAATTCACACAGAAAATATGCATAGAACCACACACTTCTAATGAAGGAACATGTTCTATGAAATTTGTATTGCATCATATTTTTAGTCTTGAACCCAAAGAGGAACCTGCTAAACTACTGAGAAAGAAGATCCTGCAAACTAAAATGACTAGCTGATTTCTGTGCATTTTTTCATACTTACAAAAAAACTAGAGTTTGGTAAATTATAGTCTTCCTATCCTCTCCTAACCTCTCCATTTTGCATGATATAAACTGTTGTCTACTTTCCCTTGCATAATTTAATTAATAAGTCCCTACTTTTCTCCCAACCTGTTTTCTGCTCCCTAAGCACCAAACATTTTTATTCCAGAGACTTACTCTAAAATAGGAGTCAAAATTGAGCAATTTTTCTGCGTTTGTGTTTAGAAATCTATTTCTTCTGTTTCAGGCCTAAACAATGTAAGTTTGCTGAAAAGGTTATCTAATTATTCTAACTATACTAATTGGCCTAAAAAGAGATATCAACTTCATTTACAGACACAGAATCAATTAGATTGGAAAAGACCTCTGAGATCATCGAGTCCAACCTATGACTGAGCACCACCATGTCAATTAGACCATGGCACTAAGTACCACATCCAAAACACCACCCAGGATGGTGACTTAGCCACCTCTTTGTGCAGTCCATTCCAAAGTTTAGTCACTCTTTCTGTGGAGAAATTCCTATGAAATAGAGAGCGGATCCAGAAAAACTGCTTTGAGACATTCTTTATAGTCTGAAATATTTGATACAAATGAAGTGAAGAGGGGTTGAGAGCATTCAGGATATGTTAGAAAGTGTTCAGAATCTCATAGGAGATTTTCCAGAGTTGCTTGTATGTTCTTCTGTACTAGACAACTGTACGAGTATGGGAGTGCATCTCTGTAGTTAAAAGAATGATTAGGTAGCATTTTACAACAGTGTTCCCTAAAACTCTTTTGTATGAGGTAAAAGTCAAATCGCACTGAAAACTGTTAAGGGCATGAGGAGAGTGACTGAACCTATTCAGCTAAGCTGTAGGAAATGCAGCTCCTGCACTCAGAATTTGAGTGGTAGATGGACGGAAAAGCAGCTTTACTGAAACATTTCAGAAGAAAACTCATTTCAGCTAAGGACTGGGAAAAAAAAAAAAATTCCTGACACCGATGGAGTAAGTGTGGAGATAAAGACAAATTGAGCAGAGATGACAATGAGGATCAATGACTGTGTAAATGTATGGTTTTTACCCTACCGAAGAGAGAATTGTCAGGCACCTCAGATTCTATCAGCTGGAGAGATGTAGCTATTTCTGGAAAAAAGCCATATGTACATTTCTCTCCCTGATATAATTCCTTGCCTTAACCACAATTTTTTTATTCTTGAAACACAGTATTTAATTTTCTTTTCCTTGTTCTCAGAGGAAGATGTTAATGGCCAGTACAAGGAACATTACCTCAGATACGAGTTACAACCTACGTATCCCCAATTACACTTGAAAGTCCCCTTTCCAAAGATTTAATTTAACCTCTGCATCTTCTGGGGCTCAGGTACTGCACTTAATCCTGTCCAACTCTCAAATATTCAAGAGCTGCAAGTATATAGCAAGTGGATGTCAGCAGTACTATGAGTCGTCTTCTAGATTTTGTGTGTCAGATTCAATTTGTTTCACACAAATAGACTCTTGCTTTCTTTGTATCCGGCTTTTATGAACCAGTCTTCTGGATTCCCTGTCCTGGGAATCTATCTGACAGAGGACTGCATATTATGTGCATTTGCTGGTGAAGCAACAAAAGTGCTGCTGCATCTTTGGGCTGAATTTTTAACCTTTGTTCCATAATATTCTTCTCCAGTACAACACTAGAATCTTAATGCAAAATCTGCACACATAAATTCTTATGTTTTCAGGAATTAAGCTTTTGAGATATGCTGATGTCCATTTGAACAGTGTTTGTGTTCTAGCTGAACAGAAACTCTTAAGCCTTCTTCCAGCCTTAAGAGATGCTGTATCCTGACTTTCACCTCTGCTGCCTTTCCAAACAATTCCACCTTCTTTCTGTTATTATTTCAAGGTTTTCTTGACAAGTGAGTACAGAAATGAAGAGATAAAGCCTGACTGACTCAATTTGTCTCAGGCCCATAGCCTACAGTCACATTGAAGAGATTAATACACTATAGTAAATCACCTCCTGGGCATCCAAATCCAACCTGGGGGCATCTTTTCAATTTTTATCTTCTTTTTTTTAAAAAAATAAACATGAAGAGAAAATGAAAATACACAGTCAAGGATTTTTCTCCCTCACTCTTCTGAAATTACATCCATGCTTTGATTTTCAAGGTTATGAGTTGCAAAAGAGGTAGCTTGCTAGAAGTGGTATCTTCACAGACGTTCATTATGAAACATGCTCCTCAAAGATGAAGGTATTTTAAGAGATATTTTAGTAGTGTATCTCTATTCTGAATAGAATGGTGTCCACTTTCTAAGAATAATCTGCACAGACTTTTGTGTTGCTTACACTATGGAAGGCTGCAGTGCATTAAATTTATCATGCAAGGCATACATTAAACCTTTAGATTGTTTTCTGTGGGGCTTCTAAAAATAGTCATTATAATTTTCCATGATAACAAGATGTTGTTCAAGAGTCAAAACTGCAGGTTGGAAAAATCATCTTGTTAATATATTCAACAGCATATTGAGAATGAGAAGTGTCAAAGAATTTGTTTCAAAATGCAAGCACAGGCTCACTTCCTTAGGCTATAAAATTTATTCATGCAAGTTTGTGCTGAACTTTTCCCTATAAGCTTCTGGTTTCTTGTTATACATATATTTCAGAAGCCACTTTAAGTGCTGTCCCACGTAACCTAAGAAAGGCAATCTTCTAACTTGAAAAACCAGTGACATACTCAGACATTTACTAGCAAGTGACTCAAGAAGATATGGCAGTATGCTTCAAACCAAGGTTTTTAAATTAGAAGGCAGAGGTGCCATTGAAAGTGCTGCATCCTGGCATTTGTCTTGATTTTCTGAGGCATCTTTCCTGAAGGACAGCATGTGCTGCCCTTCTGCTCTATACCCTTATGTTTCTGTTATCCTTTGTGACCCCGAGAAGTTTCACAGCTAAGTTACCTGTACGCAGCAGATGGTGCATTGCTGCAGCAGAAAGAAAAGAATGTTCTGTTTCTCTGAAACTCACAAGATATTAAGTTGCTGTAATAGATGTATTCCACCACCTTATCCCAACACGTGCATTAAAATCCAGTTTCACTAACTTTCTCACCAATGTGTACAAGCCATCATTCTGACAAAGTCAAAGCATTCATTAGAAGACAAGAGCCTTCTCCCCGAGGCTCAGAAATGGCTTCAAGGGAAATAAAGACAGCTCTTGAAAGAGTCAAAACTACATAAAGTAACATAAGCCTCTTGGAGGCAAATTTAAACTCAAGTAACTCTTTGGGGACAGAATGGCTTCAAGGATAATATGAAACAGCTTTACAGCAGCAGAAGAAACTGGAGAGCAAATTATAAAGCAGCAAGGACCAACTGACAGAAAAGTAAAGGATAATCCCTCCAAGCTATGTGAAAGAAGTAGATGGCTGCATACCAAAGATCAGTAATGTGGCACAAAGTGCTTTTTAGTATTTTCACTCCAGCTTCACTCTTGCTTTTAGAAGAAGCACCTTACCCTCGCCCTTTCCTGTAAACCTCTAACATGTATGTTCAGTTCGACAAGGAGAGACAGTGGCAGAGAGCAAAGCAAGGATACAGGGTAGCCCATATTGATGGGAGCACTTTTAGCCACATGCTGTGTCAGAGCACATAGCTGTGCTGAGAAGTAACGAATTCCAAAGGGGAACGTGCAAGGGCACTAGGCTAGATGCCTCTCCAGAGGAATCTGAAAAGCACATCAGGGCAGCATCAAACCACAGGGATGCAGCATGGTCAGTGCAGTTCCTTCTCCTCCAGTTCTCCAGTCCAGTCCCAATGCTGCAGGAAAGTCCTTGTCAATAGGAACAACAATGAAAGTCATGCCATTCTCTCCGAATAAGCACTGGAAGTTCATTCCATCCTCATATCTACCAAAAAGTAGTCTGCAGAGGAACATAACCTTTCCTACCACTACTGCTGCAGATTTCAATTGCTGATGCCAGGATTTGTAGAGGACAGATACTGACAGCACTGCACTGTGCACACCTTACACAGTAGTGGCTCATCCTTTCCTGCCTGTCACAGGAGTCCAGACAGTACCCAGACTGAGGAACTGTGACAGAATCTGAGAAACTCAGATACAGGACCCATTTTTCATTATTAGTACATATACTTTATCTATCTTTACACCATCTCTTTTGTGTTTGTTGAAGGGAAGCTCAGATTTCTGCCCTGCTGACAATCTGAAGACATACAGCATGTCCCTTGAGGGGGGAATTTTCTCAGCAGGACCTTCAGAAATGGAAAAATTGGAGAGCTGTTTCTTACTATTTCTACACTTGTGGTCTGTCTTGATTATTAGACTGGACTGTGTCCATTATCAGCATTGCTGTGCCTTTGCTAGGTGTGCTTAGGTAGCATGCATGAGGAGTGATCAGGATATGTCAGCTGTGTAGGCGTGAGAGATTTTAGATAGATATTATTGCACAGACCAACCTCAGATATTTCTAAAAATGCTGTAAGAGGGGCTAGATGATACGAGGTTTTATTTTCTTACAAAATAATTCTTCTGTGTATTTACTATTTATTACAAAATTTAAATAAATCTAAACACTAAGAAAAATCTGGTTGATATTTAAATGAAAGCTTCTGCATTTCTTATTCCCTAATGTAGTTGCTTTTGACAACCAACCCCTCTGAAATTGAGACAATAGACATTTGCTCTTTTTAAGTGACAAATGTCACTTTTGGGCTCAATCTTAGATTTCTTGGACATCTTAAGCACTATTCGACTGTTTTTCCAGCCGAGCAGTCAGATGGACTAAACAGGCTGACCTGAATTTCACCCAGAGTGCAGAGGAAAACAGTCAACTAGTACCAAACAGGAGATTTCAGAACATCTGGTGCTCTTAACTGCCAGTAAAGGAATTTTGGGAGGAAGAAATAGAGTAGAGGCATCAGGCTTATGACTTTCCCCCACTTTCCCATCCTCTTCTGAGATCTGTTTGTATTCTCAGCCTTTACAATATAATTATTGGATTCCAAGTCTTGTAATTTGCACTAGGGAAATAAAAAAATAGTTATTGTAAGTCACCCCCAAACAACTAAGATATGTGACAAATTACCCACAATCTCTCTTTACTGTGAATTTTACAGACACATACAACACACTGAAACTTGTAAAAGGTGTTCTTTTCAATAAAAGCATTTTATTTCCTTAATTGGTGCACATAAAATGCTGGTTTAAAAACACTAATTATGACTGTTTAGTATCAAGTTGACATGAGGAATCAAATGTAGCCTATCCCAGTATTCATCTTCGTCAATATAGGAAGGACAAATGAGAAGCTGGTGACAAAATTTGCTAGAGATTTCATAGAGTTCAGGACTAAAAAACCCTGACTCAGTTAGCTAGTTATGATTTGTAGAGGATACAATTTCATCTGTTCACCTTCCGTTGAATAGGTTTTAAGCAAAATACAAAAATCAGTCCTTGAAAAACACTTGCTTCAGGCAGACAGTGGAAAAGATTGACACTTGAAAATCCTAGTGGGTATCTCATCTAACCTGTTCATGGGCTTTTCATTGTTAGGCATTTTTATGTACTCTAAATTAATACTTAGCTCCAACTTTACCATGTTCAGTTGTCTAGTTAGCTATTAAATAAAGACAACAATAATATCCAAGAGCTGCTTAGAAATTTGCTGTATGTGTGAGAAATTTGCTTTTTTTAAAGGGAAATTAAAAAGTAGAAAACTGCTGATTTTGCAGACATTAAACAATTTTGTTGTCAGAAAATCTAAAGAACATCTTTAGTGCTTGGCTAAACCTTAAATAAGCATACTTGTCAATCTGAATCACATTTTACTCTGGAAAGCTGACAAATTCACACCTTCTAGTCTTTTGATGAGTGACTGCTATCAGTTCAAGCTCTTAATGTTCCTCAGCAATAATTGAACTGCAGTCAGGAAAAAGCTTTATCAGTTGGGAAAGGGATTGCATGATGTGGTTACCTGTGGCAAAACGGAACTATAGCTGAGCAATTCAAGCATCCCTATTGTTTCTGACATGTCTTGGTCATGTTACAGATATCATGATGAAAACCCAAGCAGAGAATTATCTTGCTATAGACCCCTGAAATACAGGCCCATCCTTTCCCCGTGTGACAATCTAAAGAAGAACCTCAGTAATATGAATTAGAATGTACACACTCTAAAATATAAACTGAAATGAAAAGGAAAGCAAGCTATTTATCCTGCAAAATAAACACTGAAAAAAGTCTTGACTTCCTGCTGCATTTCTTTGTTAGATGAAGACATTTATTAAAATTATAAGAGCTGAGGAATTAATTTTGACTGCCAGCTGGAACCAGTTTTTTAACTATGTATACAAATGTGTTCAGATGTTGTAAACTTTTATGGAAAAATTGGAAAAGCTAAGCAGCTTTCCCATGCACGTACTTAACACTGTAATAACAGTGTCACACAGTAAAGAATTTTCCTAAGCAAACCTCAAGATATTTTGGTTGGGATGGAAAAGAAACCAAACATTTATCCCAAGCAAGTAAGTAGCTAGGGGAAATCAAAGGCTTTGTTCCGGCTCATGCTAACCCAATGTACCAGAATTCGTTCTTTCTGAATTGTGCATCTTTCAGCAGACTAAAGTAAAGCAAGAAAGACACTTGGGGACAGTTTGACAACGTGATGCTGATCTGCAGCTTGCACTGCTAGCCATGCTCTGAAGACTAATTTTGCAGCTCCATCTGCCCTTTTGCTATGCAGATTACTTTCTTCAGACAATCAAACTAAAGGGAAAGGCACAAAAATAAAATAAATAATTTTTACTACAATTATGTTTTTGGTAACAATAACACAGAAACGAGCATATATATTTTAATGTGCATTTTGTTTTCTGTTATAGATAAATAATGACAGAAACAGTACTGAATGAGCTGTACATGTTGTACAGGAAAAAAAAAACAAAACAAAAACAAAACCCCGACTGAAAAAAAATCCCAAACAAACCAACCCCTTTTGCCTCATCCTTGTGTTGCATGTAGGTGCTCTGAAAAGAATCAAATATTAATGAATAGCAAAAGCATTATTAAAATCTCTTTACTGATCCAAGAGAGAGTTGCCATTATAAACCCTTATAAAGTGGAGAAAACAGAATTTAGACTATCCACAAAGCCTTACAGAAGTTTTAGAAGGGGAAAAAAATAAAAAGGAAGTCTCTGGGAAATATTTGAATACCTATGGACAACTCTGTACTGTATCAAAACTTACTTATTCACTCTCTGCCTCAAGCTATGTTTCAGTAGAAGAACATAGTATTAAATGTAAAAGGAATACTGGAGAGCTTGCAGTTGATGAAAGAGACTGTATTAAATACATCATAGCATCATGATGAACGGTTAAGTCTCTGGAGGTTCATTATTAGTCTGAAAGTCAAGAATTCCACAACAAATGGAAATACAGTTGACTATGAAAGGAAAAATACAAAGACTAAGGACTGGAATGTGAATGAAGAACTTGCACATTAAAAAAAAAAAAAAAAACAAAAACAAAAAGGAAAGCAAAAGAGTGGTTGTCTTCCATCCATCTTAGTTTAGGGGCATATAACAAACGATATGAAGAAAACTGGGCTATTTCCTTATTGTAGTCTTTAAGTAGTCATACCACTAGAAAAATTAATTTTAAGTGAGAATAACATCTAAGATTAGGAAAGAAATTCTGAAAAATTTAGATAAATTATACAAACATGTATTGGCATAGCTTACCAAAATACATGTTTAGTATTGTCAACAGACTTTCTGAAGTAGTCTGTGAGCCATTATTATGCTTTTGCAAAAACTCATGAGTAAGTTTCAAGAGACAGAATTGTGAGTATGGTCATATATAAAATTTGGAAAAGAAACATCAGGAACACTAAACCTATCACCTAACCTCCAGGTCTGAAAATATTACCAAAGCAAATCATCAGGTGCTTCACTTAAACATGGCCAGTATCAAAAATCATCATTGCTTCATTCGTAACAGCACCCTACAAATTCTCTGGTGTCTCGTAATATGTTGAACACTCATTGAAATTTCTCCAAGGTCAGGGAATAAGTAATATCTTTCCTGGATGCATTCACCAGTGTCTCTGGATGTGTTGAATTTTCAGTCTTTATCTTATAAAAGGCAAAAAGGCACTTTTCATTTACCTAGCTGCCTACTTCCCTGCAGTGCATAGGGATTTAATTATATTTGAGACTTCTATCCCTCTGGTCAATGTCAAATTTGGTTGAAAAGAGGTTATTAATCAGGAAGAACAGACACACACACAGTGTGATTGCAGAAGCTTAATTTCCTTAGGAAATTCAGCTAAAAAGTGAAAAAGATTTCTCAAGGACAAGTCCCATCTGATTTTTGACATTTATAAGACATTTTTCTAAGCGAAGCAAAGAAACATGGCTAGGTGAAATAAGGTATTTGCAACTGTCTAGAAATCCAGATTGAAGTTGCAGTTGGTAACTCAGGAAAGCATTTCAAGTGGAATCCATTACAATTTTGTCCCTAGTCACGTTCTTATATATTTTTGGTGGGTTTGCACCAAAGAAAAGAAAAGTTCCAAATGTCATCCCAATCTAACAAAACTTCAGCACTCTCAAGGAAAATAACAGAATTCAAAATGGACTTGATAAAATATTTTATAAAGAAAATGCAATGTAATTAAATGTAGAGTTATTTACTGTACGTATCTATTTAAAAACTACTCCAAAAGAGAAATACAAGATAACTATCTGATCATATACACTGCTGAAAAGTCTCCATATTTAAGTGAGTTGATGTTGTGGTTTAATCCCAGCCAAAAACCAAGTCACAGCTGACTGCTCACTGCCCCACCAGCAAGATCAGGGCAAGAGTCAGAACGGTAAAAGCTGGAAAACTCAAGTGTTGAGATAACGAGGGAAAGCAAGAGCCATGCAAGTAAAGCAAAACAAGGAATTAACTCACTGCTCCCCATGGGCAGGTGTTCAGCCATCTCCAGGGCAGCACAGCCCTATGGCCTCATCACACACAAGTTGCTTGGGAAGACAAACGCCAGCACCTCCAATATCCCTCCTTCCTCCTTCTTCCCCCCGCTTTACATACTGAGCATGATGCCATATGCTCTGGAATATCCCTTTGGTCATTTGGGGTCACTTGTCCCAGCTATGTCTCCTCCCAACCTCCCACGCACCCCCAGCCTCCTTGCCAGAGTGGCAGAAAAGCAGAAAAGGCCTTGGCTCTGTGTGAGCCCCGCTCAGCAACAACAAAAACATCTCTGCATTATCAACCCTGTTTTCAGCACAAATTCAAAACACAGCCCCATACCAGACACCGAGAATGAAATTAATTCTACCCACACCAAAACCAGCACAATTGAAAAGCCAGTTTAAGTTGTGAGTGGTTTTGTCCCAGAGAAAAGGTAAGTTTAGTTCATGGATGTATCGAGTTTAAGATACCTGAGGGACTTACTTTGCATACTCACTCCTAAAGAAGTCTCAGTGGGTATACAACCTTCAGATTTTTGTATCACACTGATACAAATAAAACAGAGTTGGAAAAGCAATAAAACACGCACACATGAAGTTTCCCCATACTTGGAAACGTGGTTGCAATGGAAGTAATCATCAATACTATTCTCTACATAAGATACAGGAGTAGAACAAAACCAAAAAAATACAACCCCCTGCCAAAAAAACCCCCAAACAAATAAAAAACCAACCAAATAAATATTGAAGGAGATTTAGGTTACACATTAAGAAAAATTTCTTAGCTGAAATTAGTTCATGATGGGCCAACCAGAGATATTTAAACAACATACCATATTAGAATTTAGGAACCATTTCAAAAAAACAATAACCAAATTCCAGCATCAGTGGTATGGAGATTTATCTAGATGATCTTCCTAGTTCTTCTATCCAGGAACTTATAGGACTTAATAGATGACAAAGGTACTTGAGCTGGCAATTAAAAGTTACAACTAAAATTCTTTGCAACTGTTGCACGTCAGACTTGGCCAGATGTTCATTCAGCAGGGAATGCTACAACTCACGTAGTAACTAACCTGGATAGCTCCTATTAAAATGCAACATGTTGAACATTTTGATGTTTAAGCAAGTACATGGTGCATTTTTCAGTCTAATTTGTTTCTAAGATGTGCATCAGGGATTTCTTTGTTGTGGTCAACAATGACAGTGTTGGCTGTTCCATCAGCATTTATTTTACATATATCCTGCATATAAAATCATGATATGCAGTATCAAATAACATTTACTTCATATCCCTGCTATCTGAGAATGTAATGCTTTCCAAACACCATGTGACTACAGCTCTCTTATCAGCATATATTATTGTAAAACACCTATTTTCTCTGGAAAGTGTTGGCTACTGAAGAAACTAAAGACAAGAATGGAGTAGCCAAAACAGGTTATTTTCCTATTTTTAACATATTTCTCATATGCATGTCTTTTCCTAAAATGCAAACAAAACAAAATAATTAAGTTTTTGGACATTTAAAGAAAGGTACTAGGAAAACATTAACTCGTCTGTAAACTCCATGAGGCAGCAGTGTGCACTCACAGCCCAGAAAGCCCACTGTGTCGTGGGCTGCATTAAAAGAACTGTGAACAGCAGGTCAAGGGATATGGGACCACGGGCCCCTGCTAAAGCTGCTAGTGGACACAGGCTTTTGGTTAAGTGACCATATAAGGAATGAGACTGATGTATAACCCGTATAAGGACTGAAAATGTGAGATTGGCTGAGTGAGCAAAAGAACATATAAGGAATGAGACGGGTGGCCAAAAGAACGTACATAAACCGCATGTTCTCTCAATAAAGTGATTTTGCTTGTGCACAGTGTGTTTGCATGTGCCGGCAGGGTCCGTGTTACACACACTGACAAAGGGAGGTGACTCTGCCTGGGGTGCTGCATCCAGAAGGACATAGACCTGCTGAAATGAGTCCAGAGGAGGGCCACAAAGGTGATTAGAGGTATGAACCACCTAAATTTTCATCATTCATGTTGAAATAATTATAGTAAGAACGGCTAAAGGATAAATCATGTCCCATTAACCTATGGAGATTTATTTTCATGATATTATTTAACCATTTCTGCCACAGTAAGACACTAAGTAACAACTGTTTGCATTACTACTTTTTTCCATATATGCCATCGTTAGTCAGATGTGATTAATTCTTTAATCGTAGCTAAATTTTTGCATTTCAAAACTTTTACTTACAGTAGTCAACATCAACTGGTTTTGCACACCAGTCAACTCCCATCACGAACTGCATTTAATAAAAAGTTAACTGGGATCCAGATAACATCCCATTCAAATGAAACCCAAGTCAATTTCATTATGTTTTTAATGTTAATGTTATAAACTAACTGTGCATCACCTAAGGTTCTTTGCCTTCATAGCCAAAATACAGGTGGAAAGAACTCTTCCTCATCTCTCAGTGTCCCCAATAAGGTATCTTGAAAGCAATTAAGAGTCCAATTGTTTTAAAGTACAAGTGGATACCAGTTGTATCCACTGCAGAGAAAGACTATACCTCTAATATGTAACAATTTATATTAAACAATCTAACTAGAGGATAGCATAATATAAGCAGTGCATTTTTTTGTGTCTTAAAATTCAACATTCTACACAGAGACTAGAAACATTTTGATTCCAGGGACAGTTGGTATTTCAACATGATCAGTTATTAATATCTTCCCTTTTACAAGTTAGAGATGTAAATTCCTTAATACTTGAAACAGCAGCCTTCAGAGATGTCCAGGTAATTTTCAATTAGTCTAGACAGTAATGTTTGTCTGTATAGAGAACTAATTGCCATACTCTCATCCTTTGGGAAGCACATTCATTGCTTATAGACAAAGCACAACAGACCCACTTTATCACCAAGGGGATACACAACTGCTGGTTTCAGGTTATTTTCTGACAGGTGTTTTTCCTCCAAGAGAAAGCCATCTTCTTGGCAAATACACTAGAACCAGGGAAAAAGGAAAAGCAAGGCAAAGAATAATTTTTTCTGTTGAAACAATTTCAACAGAACTATAATTACTGCCAAACACTAAAACATTTGGCATCCAGTTGCTATGCAACTGTGAGGAACTTACAGTACACCTGCTGTAGACAAAATGAGTGGGAGAAAAGCCAACTGATTGACAGAAGAAATGGCTTTACTTTATCACAGGAATGACTTTTTCACCTTTAATTATGTTCCATTAGAGTCTATTTTTCTTTAGAATTTTGAAAATCTTGCATCAATTCATCAGCCTACAATACCTGAACAGTCCCACCAGTTTGATGCAGCACATATTACTCTCTCAGCTATCAATCTGTGCTTGTGGTAACCAAACACCATCACATAGGCCACTACCTTGACAGATAAACTCCATTTTGGAAATTGAAGCTTCCGTTATTTCTGATTCCACATTCCCAAAATTCACTAATAATTTTTTATCTTCCGTCTTATTATTCTAGTGATGAAAATAAGCAACAGCTCAGATTTACTGGTTCTCAATAAAATAAGTGTTCAGAACAGATTTTCTACATGCTAAATAGCAGAGACTAGATATATTTCTCAAAAAACCATACAAGCAAATAGTTTACCTGCTCTCAGATGGCATGGTTCTGTGGGAATTCTCTGCGCATTCCTACAAAACAAAGCCACCCAGCAGTAGCTGTGCTAAGTGATGAGAAACAGCTTCCTACAAGGCCAAATAAGTCGCCTCAAAAACAACTTGATCCACACCCCCTCTGTCTTACCTACTCCTCTCTTCATGATCCCTTTATAACACCCCTTAATAAGGTCATTACTGTCAGCCTGGCCTGCTTGCCCTACTTGGCTGAGGGTTGAAAAGGCCCAGCTAGGTGAAAAAAGCTCTGCATAGGCTGAGAAAAATACTCATAAATCCTTGGAAGGGTTGGGGCTTCTGATTGGGAATCACGATTCTTAAAAGGACACTGCTGACTACAGACACAAATGTACTACAGTGTAAAAGCATCTTCAGCACAGAAACAGCTGCGAGCCGGTCTTCTGAAAATTCATCTTGAATTACCAGAAGTTTCATACTCTATTATAGTAGAATCTTGCTGCACACTAAAGGGCAGGAGCCTACTGCATAGTAAGTAACAAAAACATCTTTGTAATTGCCGAGTCTCTCACACATGCATCTATCAGATGTGAAGTTAAAAATAAAATCACAGCACATCACGGTTGCCAAGTTTCTATCATTAAATGAGGTGGAAAAAGTAATTTCACAATAGAAAGGATCAGTATTGGCATGAAGCTGGATTTTTTTAAACCTTAACTTTTAATGACTATATTCCTCTACATCTGATAGAAATCTTTACCTAGATGAATAAGGCAAAAGAAAGGAAAAGAATAAAAAGAGAGAATGGAAGAGCCAAACAAACAATGCAATCATGATCTCAGGTATTTCTGATTAATTTCAGTTTGTTGAATGTGTTTGGATTTTTTTTCCTCTACAATAAAACATTAAGTATGTATTTAAAAACTAAAATTAATGCAGACAGCCAAAAATATAAACTCTGACATCAGCAAGGTATTTTTCCAAGAAGAATTGTCTTAGCTAGAAATGCAAGTCTGTCCTCTGGATAGAACACATATTAGAATTTGATTTTAAATTCAGGGAATACTAAATGCATATAAAATTTAACACATAATTATGGGTCCTCAAGAGCTTCAGGGTTACATCTTAATCATGGCTTTTATATAAGTAATTATTTGAAGAAAGAAGATCTTTTTATCAGTTACTGAAGAATATCAACAATTACAATTCATTTCATGATTCAAAAATGTCAGTCAAAGTTAGAAATAATCAGATGACATTTCTATTCCTTGCTTTGAGTCACTTTGAGATTATTAAGAATTTACTTGATCTCTTGAGCCTTGGGTACCTATATATGCAGTTAGGATAACAATCTAAAAATCTTTAGGATTTATGACCTATGTGGGGAAAAAATGTCATAAAGATTGTGAATGAACAGCTACTCCATAGTTTGTCATGTCATAGAGTGTAAATAATGGCAATGTTCTTGGGTTCAAGAAATTAATTTAATTCCTATGCCACTTATATCTTCTATATTGTTGTGTTTCTATGACTATCAGTCATATCAGAAATAACTAATATAAAAAAATCCTCTTCATATTTGTTGTCATAAGCTAGGAGAGTTTTAGCACAATGGACAAATTTCAAGAGAATATGAGGACAAAATTACAACTTTCCCACTCTGATTTAGCAACTGAATACCCCTAGAGGTCAAGATTGAGTTACAGTCAAGGGGCATAAGACAATAATTGTTTTATATGCTTTTAATACTCTTTTGTTTGGAGAGAGTAGCAAGGGATTTCATATTCAAATAGCTTTTGGAGGCAGAATTCAATCTAAAAAAAGAGAATGGGTGTTAATTACAATATGCAATAGACCAGAACAGCACTAAAAGTGTACAGTACAGAAGAATATGTGTTTAGGATACAAATCACGTACATTTCAAGATGTAAGGTAAAATTACTCTGTATCATCTGTAATTGAGTTTTTCCAAGTCAACATATTGTTGTTTGTTTAAAAATACTCAAATTAGGTGAAATTTGATGAATTTCCCTCCTTTTCTTGTTTGTAGATTCTTTGTAGCATTCACTTCTCTGCAAATTAGGTTAAAGAACACTTCATCCTCACTATACATGATAATTCAAAATTTGCATTCCAAACAACTCTTTTCTTTCAAAATTGTTCATGAAGAGGCAAAAGGTGGGAAGCCTCATGAAAATAAACTCTCATGCTAATTTAATGGCTGAAGCCAGTTTGCTCAGGATTGGCCAGTTTTGGTGTGGAGAAAACTTGCTATTATTTAAAGCTATTTTTACACTTTCACAAGGGATAAAAAAAGCCAAGCAAAAAATTCAGCACAAAACCGAAACCAAACCATGCACAAAAGAAACACCAAACAACCAAAAGAAATCACAAACAAACCAAAACCAAAACCCAACCCAATCTCCCTTCCCCACAAAAAAAATATTATTTATGGTTCTTGTCAAAACCTAGGGTACAGTGGAAGCAGAAGTCATATGTACAAGAGTATTTTTCTTTCATTTCAACCTTTTTCAGATGGACCCCAATGGGTTCCCAGTTCACTTTTTGCTTTGCTTACAGAGGCCATGAAGGCACCACACAGAGAAATTTCTTTTTGGCTTCGTGGCATTTGAGGTATCAGGCCTTTGTCTGCATAGGAATCTGTCTCTCTTGTCTTTCTCATATATTTTTACCTCTAAAAAGCATCCTGTTTGTTAAAAACTCATGGCTGTTTCAGTACCATTTCAGTAGCTTGCAGTATGCACTCCCTCCTCCCAGCACTCACTGCACTGCACTTACCAACCTTTTGTACAGCTCTGGTGAGCTATAGTGAAGTTATAAAAATCTGCACAAGATCACTATCCCTAAATCACCAAAGAAAAACGCCCTGTATCTAGACATCAGTTTACTGCATTTCTTTAAAAGTCTCAAGCAGTAAACAGGCCCTTTAAACCATCATAAAACAAAGAGAGCAAAGTGTTTCCATTTAATAGAAGTAATTTCCTCCCACCTTACACAGTCCTTTCAACAAAAACACATTCCACACAGTGTGCTGCTTAAGTCAAAGTGCATTTTTCTTGCAATTTATCTGCTGGATTTTGGCAAACCATAAATCGTCACTTTGTCACTCTGCTGACTGACAGCACATCTCACTTCGAGCTGCAATATCCAGGGTTTTTAAACTGACAGTATATTACTGCCTAGCATCAGCAAGTCCCAGTTGATTTAAGTTGTAAATTAAATGCCGTGATGGTAATAATATAGTGATGCATTACTGGAGTCAATGAAGGTTCTTCTTTGCAGTGGATATGTGCAAAATACAAGTCCCCAGAGTCCCACTCAGAGTGTGAATATTCCATAATTTTCAAGCAAACCACGGTGTGAAACCTGGCCAACAGGGGCTTTCAGGGAAATAAAGCTATGGAGCCAGAGAATATCAGCTGTGAAAAGCAGACACTGAAAATGCTTCTGGTTGAAAATTCTCATGTTTTTAAATACTGAGACAAAAGTTCTCATGAACTAGCTGGTAATAAACCTCAAATAAATTTTATCTGGAAGAGCAGCTGAAACAGAAAACATGGTAAAAAAAGCACACAGAGGTTCTTTTTCATTTAAAGAGGCTGTTCAGTACTTAGTGGTCAGAAAAAGAGGAAAAAGGGATGAATTCGTAGTCCTTAAGAATTATCAAAATTCCCTGGGTAGTACTTAATTTTTGGTTTTACTGTTAAAGAGTCAAATGAGAAACTAATTTTCACCATTTCTGTTAATGTTTTATTTTCTATGATTGAGCTTTACTTTTCAAAAATCAAAATCAATGTGTTGAACCTTGAACTTAGGAGAAGGTTGGCTTGTTTCTTCCTTTCTGTTTGTTTACAGAATGGTATCATCCTTTGAAGCACAAAATATTTTAACAGGGTACTACACATAACAAGAATTTATCTATCAGCTTTCTCCATAAGCCTAAACTCTTCAGTTGAAGACTTTTCCAAACTTCTCATGGCTCACACATTCTTTGCCATCCTAAATTTACAGTACCATAGCTTTTAAAGGATTCACAGAACAGTGCTTCACAGTACTTCTCAAAACAACTTTCTAATTTAGCTTTTTTATCATACTGAGTATAGTTGGGGTACACTTCCTAAACTAAGATCAAAAGCCTACTTTTAGATGGGTAAAAAAATGAATTCTAGTACTGGACTGTAATAAAGAGGGATATTTGACAAATTTGATCCAGGAAAAAACATCTTAGCAGGTTTGGGTTTCATTACAGAAAGTTAATTAATATATATACTTTTGGATGTGAATCTGATTCATTAACTAGGGAAAAAATCTATAAACAGTGAAATATTAATCATTCTAGAAAGTTATGATTGGGTAGGCAAATCACTTAAGAAACTGAGGTCATGTAAACTCCACTGCATTTCCTCAATAAGATAAATAAGACAATTTTTTCTTAGCTGTATGTTAGTTTCCGAAAAGTTTGTTTCAGTTTCTCTAAATACTAAAAAAATCACTTCCAGTGAATATTCATATTATTCATTCAAAATCAGCTAAGCTGCTCTTAATGCTGTGTATCTGCTCACTCAGGAGTTCCCACTCGGAGCCTACCAGTAGCAATCGTTTGTTAAGGTCTGTGCCATGTTAAAACCTGTCCAGCTGGCCCCGTGTCCAGCAGCCTTTTATACCCTTTTGCAGGGTATAAAATGTGTATCAGTCACGATCGTCACAGCTCCCCCACCTCCGGAATGCACAAATTACGTGAGCAACCAGGGAGTTCCTCCTGGAATTCCCTCCTGGTGTTCTCGCCTCAGGAAAAATCACATTGCCTGGCACAGTCAAGGGGGAGCGATGTGTCTGTGGGGAGGACCGGGCTATGTTTGTCATTTCAGACGTTTTCTTTAGCACATCCCTTCTGCTGATGGCTCACCCAATAAGCAAATGCCAAATGTCCCTACTCAGTCCTTTGCTAGGAGGTAGATTTTTGTCTGGCCTAAACACAGCAGGAGACAAGACAGAGTCGGGAAGACTGACTTTTAGAGATTACAGAGTTGAAAAATGAATAAAGCCTTTTTGCTCCTTTTGTCAAATTGCAATCTTAATGTCAGTCCCTGGACAAGTGAAGCTGCTCTGAACTGGGCCTCTGATATGCATTCACAAAACAGAGAAGTTGGTCATAAAATAAAACCATTGAGAAGTCTGTGTGGGATCACTATTTAGTACTTATGCCTCCTGCTGACCTCAGGATATTATAAAGCAGACAAAGAAGACAGGTCTTTTGAGCCAGATTCCTGGGTGAGAAATTTCTCTTCACCCTTGAACAACCTGGATCTCAAAATCATGACAGCATAAGGGTTATGGAAGAGGCAAGGTACAAGCTGAAAATGCTGAAGTGCTCATTATTTCTAAAGGTTTGAATTACCATAATTTGTGTTCCCATGGTGATTTTATAACTGAGGTAATTTTTGGAAGATCTCTGAAACTCATATATAGGTAACGAAATCAGTTTCAGCCTTCATCCTCTAGACACCTGATGTTATCTGTTCTCATTCTGTGGGTATAAATTTCTTGGACATTAATAAAGATAGCAGTTGCTTCTTACCAGTCACAGAAGCAGACTAATAAGGACTGGGCTTACAGCACTGACTATAACAAAGCAGACTTTCCCAAAATTAAAGAATGCATATTTGATATGAAAACTAACAGACTATTTTTGCAGAAATCTTTACAAGTGTGGAATCATAGAACAGGATCATAAGGACAAAGTACATCTCACCAGAAAAGCAAGCACACTCACATGCAATATGGTATTCTGAATTAGGCTATCCACGATTGCGCTTGTGTTACTTGTTTTTTTACTACCAAAGTTTTTATAAAACACTGGGGGAGGAGGGGAAAGAAAAGCATAAGGCAGTTCTAGCTTCTGTTACTATTAATTTTGGACAAATATGGGATAATGACAGCTAACACTGTATGGATTTCTTTTTCCTTAATGAATGAACAAAGCATCCTGTTAGCACAGTACCACGAATGCTTGAGGGTAGAAAAGATCATGTGTCAAAGATCTTTTGAAATCATCAATATTTAATCTGCTGACTATAAAAAGTTTTGGTTTAGTTTTTCTTTTCTTCTTTTTTCTTCTTTTTTTTCCTATAAGGCTTTGCATTGACAATAATCTCATCGGAAATTAATCTGCTTTCATAAGACACAGAAATTTTAGCTGTTGATGTTTTGGCTTCTGCAGCAGATGCAATCCGTTTTTCATTCCAGCTTAAAATTTAGATAGCAAAACATTGCAAATAGAGTAATGTTTTGTACTTATTTTCCAAGAATTGGAAAGAAAGAACATTTTCATAATTAAAAGACCTCAAATATTGAAATAATGAAACCATTTTCCTGGGATATTATACATGCATATAATTAATTTACAGAGCAAAGAGGGGGTTAAGATAAACAAGGAAAGAGAACAGAAGTACTTAATTTATCTTCCATTTCAGTACCTGAATTCTACATACTGTTAGTATCACACAAACTATTACTACTTGAAGATCTGGAAAGAAAGCATCACATGGAGGAGTGTAAGGGGTTAAGCTAGACAGATAGAGAGGGGAGCTAGCTAGCTGGATAGGCAGATAATTAACATGAAACCCACATTGTAACACATAATCACTGTAAAATGACTTTATTTAATTATAATCAAATCAACAAGATGTAAAGGTCTTACTGGGAAAGCCAGTAGTGCACAGAAAGGCTTACAAAGTCCCTGATGGTTGTGTGCACAAAAAACATGTTTTGACTTTTCCGGCAAAAAACCCAAACCAAAACTAATTATGCCTTGTTAAAACTAATATGTGGTTTAAATAGCAACAGCATTTGTGAAGGAACAGGGTCATTGCAGAGAGGCATGGAAAGGCAAGAATCAATGCTTTGGATAAACTGCCATTCTCCTTTAAATGGGCTGGGGTCTCTCCTGGAACATTTATGAGCCCATTGGTCTGTGAGCTGTCATGGCTGGAAAACAACATGAGCAAACACAGTGAATCTTTAGGATTCAGTTGTGTCTTTTCCACTATAGGTCATTTCTTGGGCAATGTGTCTGAGAAAAATAGACTTCATGGGCTAAGTATCAAGGCATGAGGAGAGATCCTCAAACTTATACAGTTTAATATAAGACAAATATTGGACATGAGAAAAGTTATTCTTGTGAAACACAATGCACCTGTTTGTGTCAAGTGAATTTAGGAAAGGTTAATGATATTGGCTGAATTCTCACAGATATCATACAACATCACAGCTCTTGTAGAAACTGTAAAACTGCTATCTTCTAAACAGACTTCAGGAAAAATTTAATTTCTGCACACACAGTGATGAGCAACAAAAGCTTGCCAGATGAGATCATCTTAAAAAGGTAAACTTTTCCATGCTATCTATATGCTGAATGGTAAATCACTCTTAGACAAGATGTTGATACTTCATATTGCTTCCTGGACCATTTTTCAGCACCTTTTTCATCTGTGGCTAGTAGTAATATCATGATAATATTTCACAAATGCAGTCAATTCTTTGGCCATTTTTCACGCCTTTGTCTTCTTTTTGTTCCCAAAATTGGGTGAAATGAAGCTAATGGTAGCTTATATTTTAGGTCCAAAATTCTAAACAACATTTAATAAAAAAAAAACAAAACAAAACAAACCAACAACCTTCTGGCATTATCTGGTTACTTATAAACGGATTGCACATTTGTTTTTATGACAAAGAATATTTCATTGTTAATACAACATATTCCCTTGCCAGTGTTAAACTGCCCTGTGGAGGTATCTTCTACTGTAACCCTCACACCTGCACATGCTTGTGCAAGAATTTGACTGAATGAGGCCATTATTTTTTGTCTTTGAAATTATTAATTCTCTTTGAACATTTTTATCTAAAACATGCACCTGGGTCACCAACCAAAAAAAAATCAAGGTCTAAGTGAGCTCTCACTTAGTGCCTGAATACGACCATAATCTGTCATCCTCTAAAGGAATAAACAATTAAAGCATGTACTCACACGGCTTTGTTGCATATGCCAGCCAGCTACAGGAAGCATTTTATCCACTCAGTAGTAGCAGGCTTCTGCAAAGAGTAATGTTATAATTTGTCATATAATCTGATATATGTCATATGCGGGGAAAAGATTATATCAACATTTTCTGACATTTGTCTGAAACAATGCATCATCTCCTAAAGTAATTGCTACAGTACTATTATATCCCATTTTTATCCAAGGTAAATACATCCTTGTTTTGTAGCTTTTGTCTGCAATTCCAGATTTGGCTTTTTGTTGTTGTTTTTGGGTTTTTTTTCATTGTTATTTCAGCAAAATTATGCTTGCAGTATAATTTTGATTGTATTTTAATCACTTGATGTACTTTTTCTTAAGAAACGTTTTGCTAAACCATTGTTATTTAAGACAGAGACATATGTGGATTAGAAGACTATTTTTATGACACAATTATTCATTGTCAGGCAGTGATCTGCATAAATAGGAGACCTGAATGGCCTACTCCTTGTGTCACTTAAACTATATTCTCGTGTCATTGAAGTTATTCTGTTCACC
Organism: Ptilonorhynchus violaceus; assembly: GCA_013397565.1. Taxonomy (NCBI): domain Eukaryota; kingdom Metazoa; phylum Chordata; class Aves; order Passeriformes; family Ptilonorhynchidae; genus Ptilonorhynchus; species Ptilonorhynchus violaceus. The sequence goes on along the minus strand of VZRJ01003181.1, from coordinate 1,399,131 downwards.
ATATTCTTTAATGTTCTTCCACTGCATTGTCAATTTATTCAGAGGATGAAATTTCCAGCAATGCTGTCTGCATATGAACATATATCTTGCTATATTTTCTTCATATTCATACTAAAATTTCTTGTTCTTATTTCACCTTGTTGCTGTTATTTACAGCTCTGTGAAATAAATTATTAATATCAACCCTCCCATATACACTTATTTATTTATCCTGAGATATACTAATGAAAGAATATTTACTTGGGAGGCAATCAGTGACTCTCTATATTCTATACATTGTGCTTTCTTTCTTCTTTTTTCTGTGTTTAACTCTATAAAATATATCTCAAAAACCTGTGGAAAGTAGGTAAAATGAGGTATAATCTAGCATAGTAACAACTACAGGAGACAGTAGAAGTTTATGAAATCTGAAGGACAGAAATAAAAAGAGAGGTTATCAATAAATTAAAATTATATAGGTTATTTGTAGAAATAAGGGGATTAATTTAAGATAGGAAATGTTTGAATATCAGGAGAAATTCTCTTAGGCTTTCTGTTGGGCTGGAACTTTTTTTTTCCAGAAGCAGAAGATGATCTGTTGCTTGGAATGGTCTCGTCTGGGCAGCAGGACTGAATAAGTGTTATGCAGCAATCCTCCCCTGACAGCAAGATGAATTTACATTTAAAGATATCATTATCTCTTAACTTCCATAATTCTCCAAAAGCGCGTGTGTCTACATGAAAACAAGTCTGTCTTTCAGTCCTTTCTCAGTCAGAGGCACAGTGTGCCACCCTTGTCTATTTGTGTCTCCATTCAACCAAGTGTACCCCGAATGCATATCAAGGGTCATCGCTGTAAATCCCAATTTACATCCAATCTTGCCTGTTGTCCCACGTTAATCCTGGAAAAACTGTGCAGTGTTGCAACTGAATGTTCATCATTATTGGTATGACGACACAATAAATGTTTTTAATTTCCAATGCTTCTATACAGGCTCTCTGCAAAAATCATGATGTTTCCGTCTGGATAAATGTCATCTCTCTCTCTGATTGAATCTGATATTAAGGACAAAAGCACTTCATGCCGCCATGGTACTGATGACCTCACTTCACATGGAAACTAATGCTTCTCATTGTGTGACAATTTATTTATTCAGTTCTTGTAAAAAGTGTCAGAAACAAAACAGCAGAGAGTGAGTTTCAGTTGAGAAATTGGCCTATCACATTTTTCCTTCCTTAACCTCCATTTCTGCAAACACTCATACGATATCAAAAGACTTTTTAAGAAGCTAAGAAATACTGTTGCAATCTATATTATGTAAGTCATATCACCAGACCAAGAACAGCATATAAGCTGTTATTGAAAAATACTCTGCATAAGATGCGGGCACAGCCTCTAGGGAGCAGAATGCTAAACACAGATGAGTGTTCAGCTTAGAGAAAAGGCTGAGGAGTTGAACTTGATGATCCTTACGGGTTCCTTGCAGCTCGAGATATCCTATGATTCAATACACAGAGATTACTAACAGATATTAATTTTTTTCTCTTAAAATACTGTGTAATTCCAAATACAGGCCTAAACTCTTTTTGATTACAACAGGATCAGATTTGGGTCCATAATCCTTACCTAAGGCTGCTAGATAGCAATTTGTTTGCATAAGTAATTTCCCGTATCTTACATAAAGTGAGTGATTCAGAAAATAGACAATATTGCATTAAAATTATACAAGCAGCATTACTCAATGAGTCATCGTATATTTTCAGAGACTAAAAACAGAAAAAAAGGTCTTCTATATTTGAATACTGCAAAATAAACAGAGAAGGAAAAAAATAATTGAAAGCAAACAATAATTTAAGACCAGTGCTTTTCAATAAATAGTGTTAAACTTCCTTAGTTTAATAAGACACAAGACACTAAAATGGAAGAGAATAACACTACTACAGACTAATAGAATGGTTTGGATTGGAAGGAACTTTAAAGATCATCTAGTTTCAATTCAGCTGCCATAGGGAGGAACACCTTCTACTGGACCAGTTTGCTCAGAACCTCATCCAGCCTGGTCTTGAACAGTGCCAGGGATGGGGCATCCATAGCTTCTCTGGACAACCTGTTCCAATGCCTCACCACCCCCATGGCAAAGAACTTTTTCCTAATATCTAATCTAAACCTACCCTCTCTCAGCTTAAGGCCATCCATCCTTGTCCTATCACTCCATGCCCTTCCAGAAAGACCGTCTCCAACTCTCTTGGAGGTCCCTGTAGGTACTGGAAGGCTGCTATAACGTTTCTCTGGTGCCTTCTCTTCTCCAGGTGGATCAATCCCAACTCTCTCAGCCTGTGTTCATTGGAGAGGTACTCCTGAGCTGTGATCAATTTGGTGGGCCTCCTCTGGACTCGTTCAGATGGGTCAACATATTTCTTGTGTTGGGTTCCCCAGATTTGGATACATTTGGATACATTTACATACTCCATTTGGGTTCTCACAAGCTCAGAGTAGAGGAGGTCAACCTCCCTTGACCTGCTGACCACACTTATTCTGATGCAGCCCAGTTTGGCTTTCTGGGTTGCAAAAACTCACATTGTGGTTAAAATTCTGATCCACAAACAGCCCCAAAGTCTTCCTTTCCAGGGCAAATCTTGATCCATTCTCTGCCCAGACCGTATTTATGCTTGGGATTGCCCTGTCCCAGAGGCAGGACCTTGCACTTGGCCTTGTTGGTTCAGATTTCTTTGCGACATCCCATTCCTTTATGAATACTGATGTACAGGTAGGTATTTGCTGTCTTATTTTCAGGCCTCCTGCACATTAAATTCACAATAATTTTTAAATATTGCAATTGCCATGTCTTGATAGTTTAAGACGTATAATGCACAGTGCTGAGCAGGCACTGTGTACGAGCCGTGACTCAAACTCAAAAGTAATGGCCTAAGTTAAAAAAATGAAAGCCAAGTAAAATGGCACTGTCATGACAGGAAAGGCAATTATCACAAAAAAAATCACAGGTGAATGAAAACCAAAACTCTCACATCACAGACATCACCCCTCTTCCTTCCTTACTTAGAACATCCTTCCAAAGCCTCAACTACATTGCATGGCTCTAAAAATAGCTAGGAATTAACAGGATACAGAGTTCCATAAATTCATGGCATAAATGTAAAAAGCCACACAAGCACCTCTTGACAATGAGTCCATCTAGGTCTTGGCATGTGAGTATTTGACAGCCACATGTACAGTGTTCTCATGCTAACAGAAGTCCATTCATGTCAGTTCCATAAATTTATATTATAATGCAGAAAATAATAAATTTCATTCTATTTTGGGAACTGCAGTTCTTTCACGTGCCTCAAATAATTTTTTTCTATGCTTATATGGATATCAATCAGAAACAATAAAATCACTTTGCGTAAATATTTGAGTATCTAAAGCAGCGCTTAAGTTCTATCCACTACATCTGTAAAAGACTTAGTGTGCATAAAACTACAGGTTTTGACTTTGCATTTACTGCAGGAATGCCAGCTATCGTATTGACTGTTTATGCTATGGAATCTTATGCCAAAATTCAGAGTAGCTTCACTGGGAGCAGGATCACTTCCATTGGGTTATACTGCAAGCCTTGCCCACAGCATTAAGTTGTCAACAACTTGTCAAGGGTTAAGCTGGAGGCAAACTCCACATCTCCACACTTAATTCTTCAGAGGAGAGGAGACAGCAAAAACAGGCTGCAAACTTGAAAAATGATTAAATAATGTATTTACTAACTCTACTAAGAATAGAAAGAATGAAAAAATAATGAAAATATTAATTGGAATAATTTTAATATTAATATAAAAATATTAAATTATTAATATTAATAATTAATATTGTAAAAATACAAATATTATTCTCCCCCCATACATTCCAAATCTTCCTCACAATCACGCAAAGGACATAAACATGACATTCTGATCTTATGATTAAGAGTTCTTATTGCCACCTCATGGGATAAAGAGAGTTCTTTCTGTAGTGTAGTGGGATTCATCCCATGGAAGAGAGCTCCCTAAAGAAGTATCTTCGGCGTGGTTCCAAACCTTCCAGAAACACCACAGCCCGCCCAGGTTTTCCCAGTGGTGTATCCTCTCTCCCACAATACACTCCACAGTTTGTGGGTCACAAGGAAAGTCTGTTGGGGTTAAACATTTTAAGAGTAAGTCATTCCAGCCTAAAGGCACTCAGGTACAGGCTCCTGCTTTAGGCATAATCTGCAAAGGCTGCAAAGGCTGCAAAGGCTACAAATTCCATCTGCACACAACATAAAAATGTTCTTATTTCAGCCTGTAAATTTCAAACTCACCCATGTCTAAATTGTGATTTAAAAAGATATTTAGTTTGGTATTATTTCAGATCACACAGCACAGCTCACAGGAAAAAGATGAATGTTGATGCTGGTAAAGACGGCTTCTCTGGCACTTCCTGCCACTCCTTGTCTTCTCTTCCGTTTGGGCTACTGGACTCCATATTTAGCCTTTCACATGACTGCTTTCCTTTCTCTCTAGCTTAGAGAAGAGGTTAATATTTGCAGAAAATGCCTACAAAAGTATAACAATTTACATGCTCCCACTAGATAATGCAGCTGTAATGAGGCTTGCTTCCCCGGGCCCAAGGTTCCTTCTCTCCCCTATGCTCTGCACTGGCAGCCATCCAAATTTTTAGTAAGTCTCTTGGCTGCTACTTAAATCTCTACCTTATCTTAAGAGCAAGGTCTCTCTTCGATCTCACCAGTACACCTCCGTAAGTGAGTGGTTTTTTTTCTTCTCTTGGCCTTTTCTCGGCTTTCTTGGCCCGGCTTTCCCTCTGTGTAGCTTGGTTCGGCTTAGCTTAGCTGCTTCTCTGTTTGGCCTTGGTCCAGATGATAATAAACCAGCTCCTCTCAGGTCTGGAATGGCATAGGACCGGTGGGGGCTGAGGCCGGCTGCCCCCGCCGGCCCCCCGGGCCTTGGGCCCCTGGCCCAAGGGTCGGCGAAGAGCCACTCCCTCGCTAGTGGTCAGCAGGGAGCCAGGCCTTTACCTGTTTTTAACCAATCAAATTTGTCTGACACCAGGTCAAACTATGACACATGTTCAAGTAACTGATTGCTGTTAGGGTTTCTCTTAAATGAAGGGGAAATAAAGAATTATGAATACATATGGCTAATGCATTTTCCCTTGTATGCTTGCAGTTTAGAATGCTAAAGTAATGGATTAAACTGAACTCTTGACATCAGATGCTTTAGGTGTTGTACCATTCTGCTGCATTTGTACCTGCAAGAATATCTTATGATTTCCAGCTTTGTTTCTAAATGTAGAAACACCATAATGCAGTAACATCTGACATCTGACTTAGTAATACACAAATTTTCCAGCGTGTGAAAGTCAGAAAGAGCTACAACCCCCCCACACACGGGAAAATTTCTTCACATACACAGATAAGTATAAATTAAAAATAGGATCTGAAGAATATCTACTTCTATAACACTACAGAGGAGTTATGTACTGTCCTTTAGCTAAGTTCATTTTTCATGAGATAATATTAATTAAAATAATGAATTAAAATAATTTCACTTTATTATAATGATGAACTTCAAATATTTATTTTGCTGCAGATAAAAAAAATACATTTCAAGAAGCAAGAAAGGTAGGTCAGATGCAAAAATGCTTATTCATCTACCAATGTTCAATCTTATTCCTGGCAGACACCCAAAGTGTATTTACAACTTACCAGTGGTGGTCTTTATATCTGCTGGAAAAAAAAAATTATCCAAAACATTGAAAAGAAAGATAAACATAAGAAAGCAAGAAAGCAAGAAATAGTATCTTAATTATCAAACCATTCAAAGCAACTTTTAATCCTGGCTAAGGTATTACACATCTGATTATTAGTTATAATAATAGGTGTAAGTGAAGGTATGCATTAAGCCTTAATGCATTGAAGCTAATGCCTACTGTTGTCAACTTTTTTAAAGTTTGTGATAGTTGTCATTTCTCATGTCAGTGAGATTCTCTCAAGCAGAGATTGTGACTGTAGGAATTCTGCATGTGGTCTGCAGAAGCTGCTTTGAACACTCCCATTATTATATCCATAGTGCTGCAATTGTTTTCCATAGTAAACTTTATGCCGTGGCTGAGAGCACACTCAGCTCTTAAACTGAAAAATAGACGATAAATACTAGAACTTGTTACAAGTCTGTGAAAGTATCTCTCTAAACTATATTTGGTTGTTGCAGTCTCTGAAATTATATAGCTTTTCCTGCAGAATCCTGTCTATCAACAGAGGCTATTTCTATACTGCATTTTGTCAATGCTGACTTCAACTCAAGTTTCATTGCAACAGTGTGCTTTCAGAAACTGTACTCTAGGGTAGATTTATAGCTTAGTCAGGTTAGAAATACTACTTATCATATGGCTAAATATGCTGTATTTACAGTGTGAACTAAATCAGTATATTATGCCTAGTTCGGTGATCATAATCTAGACAGCTATAAATAAAACATCACATATTTTGTATGTAGGCAGAGGATAAGCACACAAATTGGGACTGTGTGAACTGTTTTCCCAAATGTTAATGGCCACAAAACAGCAAGGTGATGTCACCACCAGAACATTTGTAGAATAGACCTGGAATAAGTTGGTACAAGTCAATATTGGTTCTGAATCAGGGGGACAAGTGCAGTTGTGCTACAGACATACTCCAGATTGCAAAATGGAAAAATAAATCTGTGCATCAGGGCTAACCTGCCTTGAATATACTTTGCCATTGAAGATCCTTAAATGTGTGTGGAATGTTATTTCACATTGTTCTTTAATACCAAATTCTTGCATTGTCTTTTTTAAAAGCAGATGCAAAATATGTAACTATTTTATGAGTCATAGCTATGATGTCTTTAGAATCTGCACCATTCTGAATGAATAATACTCCTGTTTTTTTCACTTTTTTCTTACATACCTCTGGTTAGATCTTTACAGTCTCTTAACACATAATGACTTTTGCCATTTTTTTGCTTTATGCTTTACTACTCGTCTCTAAAACACACTTTTCTTTCCAGAACAACAAAATAAATTGAAAAGTCTAAAATCTTAGGTATACTTTTCTATTTAGTTGAAAATAGAGAAAAATAAAAATAATTTTGTGATGTCTTTACCAAAGTAGTTTTGTAGAATCCCTTTTTTTCTTCTTCAATGTGGATTCAGTGACTGCTTGACAAAGAAGCTTCTTTCAAACACTTGGCTAGTCTTTGCTACTTGAATTTATTTGTCATCTGAAAAATAAAAATATTTTATAATGAGGCAATTCTTTGTAAAATTTGTTTTCTAAAAGTATAGAGCTCTTCAGTTATACCCAATGCACTCCCACCAAAGCTGAGAGAAAATCTAATCAGATCAGTGTAGAATTTAATTTACCAGTCTTATGCGAAGCAACTAGGATTCATATCCATAACTAATCCAGAGATAATTGACAGTTTCTGGCATGGTCACTAGTACGATAAAAACAAGAGAATTTTGTTTGCCACATTTACAACACTTCCTCCCTCTTCTCCTGGTGGTATCAGGAGAGCATGAGCAAAAAACAGTGGAAGTGCCTCAGAGAAACTTGATGCTTTTATTGCATTATAGATCTGTTTCTTCTCACTGGTGTCATAATAAAACCGGCATTAGTTTTACAATTGAAACTTAATTTGTCCAAAATCAACAGCAACTATACAACGTATTCTGGAAGGTACCAATGTGGGCTAAGTATTTTGAATATTCATTCATTTCTGGTTTGTCTGTTTCATCCCTCTAATCATTGTCTCTAATCCACCTGAAAGAGACCACCAACATCTTAGAAACATGAATGACAAATATGGAATTGGGGATTTGCCAAGTTGACATCTGAGGGACTGCTGAGCTGAGGAAGAGCTGTTGAGGTCAGAGACAGCAGCATTCTTGGAACAGCAAGACTTCCACTATTAAGTATCAATAAATAACATTCTAAGGAGGAGAATAGCTGTCAGTAGCTGTTCTTCTGATTATGTTTCTCAGTCTCTCAGTGTCTTTCTGCACCCCAGACTACATGATCCTGTTGACCTCTTCAACTGAGCATCAATGCAGTAGTACAATAATTTGCCGAGCCCTGCCTTGCCATGTGTTTTTCTTTCCATCAAAAGGCACTTTATGCATACAGAAAAGACTCAAAGAACATGGGAAATTTCAAATACTATAAACTGCTCATGTAATATGTATTCTTTGGAGGGATTTATACTACTGAAAGTTCAAATGCTAGGTATTATTATATTAGCCAAAATAAAACCAATGTTTTTATGTATGAATACAATCCCATGGATTTTCCTTTATCTGTGCATAACAAATTATTTACCTCTCCCTTCATCCTACCTATACTTTGAGCAAATAATCTGCTTTTATACTCTCTCCATCAAGGTTCAGTTTACCCAGGTATTATTAATCAGAAAAAGTGCAAGACAATCAAATTAGGTCCAGCATGCTCCTGCTGTCAAAAAATCAACTGGCTGTGATTGATTAATAGAAGACTGTGTCTGATTTTGTGGTGCAAGTTCTTCCCTGAAAAAATTTGAAGTTGTTTAACATGTTTCTGTCAGCAAATCTTCTCAGCTGACAATCTTTATGGAACATCCATCTGTTTTTAGGGATTATAAATACTTTATCAAAATATTTTTGACATGTTTCTCCTGAAAGATGATATCTTCTTTTCAATAGATTAATGTCTTAGGGATAACCGCAATAGCTAAGTAGGCAGTCAGAAGATAAACTTTAAGATTTATCTAATTTGCCAGCAAATGACATAGCTGATAGCCTCAGTCCATTTTTTATTGTCATAAGGGACATGAAAATATTATCAACACTTTCAGGGATGCTCTTGTTTTATTAATAGACTTTAAGGTCATGCTAAATCAAAAATAAGTAGAATTTAAAATGGTTAATTGGAGGTTGCATCTTCCCTCTTATCCCTCCTTCTGATTTACCACATATTTGTCTATTTCTTGTCTTGACCTTTTTCTCTCATTTCAAGAAGAATTCAGATATTGTAGGCCTCCATCTTACAGAACTGGGCGTAGTTCAGACTCTGTGAAGACTTTGTCTTTACTGTCCCCTAGTTATCCACACAAATAAAACAATTATTATTTGTCTCTTATTTTTCTATAGTGACCAGAAGCATTAGCTAGATTAGGACCCACTTTGCTAGACACAAAGTAAACAAAAATTCTGGACTATAGACGTTTATAGACTCAGAGCGAAGACAGAACAAGTAAGTGGGTAAGTACCAATAGGGCCTAAGAAGAGTGGATGAGGAAGAAGAATTATTTTGCTTTAAACAATTGCATATGCAGTTCGAATTTGTTAGCAGATGGGGGAAAGTAACATCAGGATGCCATCCATCCAGTGTCAGGTGGATATTTTTTGTAGGAAAAATTTTGAAGGTGAGGTTAGTGATCAGATGTTTTTAAAACAAGTCTTAATTTAACTTTCTTGAGAAGCTTTACTTGCTTCTGGCTGCTTTGTACCACAGTAGCTTTGATTTTGTCTTTCTGTATAATATATATCTCAAGACATGCAAATATTTAGGAGACAAATCTTTTTCAGTTGTGACCAGAAGGCATATAAAAATAGAGCTATCAAAGACTGAAGAGCTACTCCATCTTTCAGAAATATCTTATAGGTTTCACTTATTTCTAATTGATCACTATTTCTTAATTTGTTTGATTTTCTTTTTATCTTTTCCTCTCAACCTTTTTGGTATGGAATACTGAAGTCTTTCACACTGCTGGCTTCTTAAATGCAGTTATTGTTTTATATATAACAATAAATATGTTTTGTATACAACAATAAAATGGTATCTGAAACTATTTATTTTTTCCATTATTATCCACTCAGTAAATACTGTCATTGTCTTTTAGAGAGATTGTATTGTGATCACACATATTTATTGAAAGAATAAAAACTCCTCCGTGACTTTAGTAACTTTTGTCCCTTGTTAACAGATTATCAACCAAACCTGTGAATACAATAACAATGTGCCTAACATCACTAATATCAATAAAGCTGGGTGCATACAGAAATATTTGTAAAACTAAGATCTATAAATCAAGATTTTTAAAAGAATGTGTTTAGAGCACCTCAGAGGACTAACTTTATTGGTGTACATGGCATCAATGGCCTCCCAGGAATCTTGATGCCACTGTGGGATTTCAGTAGTTTCTGACCTACAGCTGACGGGCAGAAATTATAACTATCTCTGGTTAATTCTCAGAAGCACCAAGGTTTACTTTTTATTAATCTGTATTCTAAGGTTAAGCTAAGGTGCTCGGGTGGTGGGGAAGGGAAGGAGCAATTCTTTGCATCTCTTTGCGGAGATCAGTATTTACTGTATATTGAAAACAACTGTACAATGGATGCAGCTCTGCCAATCAAAAAGAATGTGTGTGAAGAAGAACAAAAGTACCAAATATTTCCTCTTTAAACTGCAATAAAAATACAGAAGGAATAACAGATTGAAAAAGAGTTTGGAAATGTATTACATTTCTGAAAGGAAAGCCCATATTATACAACTGTAAGTATAACTTCGGCTTCATGAATCTATTAGATCGAATGAGGCCATGATTTCCCCTCTTTTTTTTTTAATATCCTAAATATCACCACATTCTGCCTAACAACAAATCCTTCTGTTTAACTCTGGCTGAACAGCAGCACTGCATGAGTGGTGAGAGTGTCACCCCGCATGCCACGGATCTGACCCTCTGCCTGCTCTCTGCGACCTGCGAGTGTGCAGTGCTGTGAAAGCACTATACCCACCTGGATTTCTGTAATGGGACAGAAGTGCCACTGAGCTTTTGATTTCGTTAACTTAGGCTTTGCTTATGAGATTCAGTTTCTGATTGAACGCCGTTTGCTTTATCTCATAAGCAGTGTTCCAGGGAGAGAGATATTTGCCGGTGCTTCTTATAAGTGCTCAGGTTTGAATTCAATGTATCTCTGGGTCATGGGAATGATATTTCTGAAACTGAGACAGTATCCCAATCACACACTCTTTTCTAAAATTTTGAGCTTAGATCCAAACAATGTTATCACAATGTTAGCGACCGAAATGTAGTAAAAATAAAAGTTTCTTTGGACAGATTTGCACACAGAAAACAGCAAAGAAAGGCATTTTAAATTTCCCTATTTTTCATGCAGTCTTTGCATATGAATTGAATAAGTGGTTCGGCACCAGTACCAGGCAAAGTTTACAGCTTTAGTCATATGGGGAGAAGAGGGCCAGAGACAAATTTGTCCCTCTTTTGTTTCAATCCCAGTGATGACCGACTCTTGTTATAGAAAAACAAGAGTAACTACAGGGAAAAAACGATGTAAGACTAGAAACGATTGGAAAGGTTACAGCATAAATCTCTAATATTTGAGCTCTGGCTACTGGATGCATTTCGAGGTGCTCTATTATAATAATCATTCATGAGAGAATTGCAGCAAATTTGGGAAAAAAATATGTTTGTACCAATACGTATAACTAATATTCTGTGCTATGTCTAGCTTCAAAACCAGACAAATTCCAGCATGATTGCAAGTTGCCTGGTAACAGGCAACTGAGAGAAGGCAAGGGAGACCAGAGAAAGCTAAAGGTATTTAATTTTCTTCCCTGTAGTTGACATCAGATAAATTAAGATTAGATCCTCAGAGTTTAAGTTAACTCTTGATATTTGTATTAAACCTCTTTTTTTTTGTTAAAAAGAGTAGAGTTTTGAATTGGAAGTAGAGCCCCTTTCCATGGAAAATCAGAAACCAAATAATTGATAAAAGGCTTAATATTACTGAATTGAACTTGATATGTTTTGTTGACCTCATATTTGTGCTGTGATGCTCAGGCATTATTCTGAATGTAGGACTTTTAATAAAATATTTCTGATCTTATCCTTGATAGAAAGAATTTTAAATAAACAAGAATAATAAAGAGAATAAAGGAAACTAAATTACCAACGTGCAATGTTATGAAAAATTGAACTGAGGTTCACAAGAGTTGATACATTTTCTGTCTAAAAAGTGATTGTGGATTGAAAGAAGAGGGAAATGCTGTAATGTGTGGTAACAGTAGCATTATTCATAAAATAAGCTAAGTAATTACACTCTCCTATGCAATACTGAGTTGGTCTCATCTGAAATATTACCGTAATCTCTGGGTTTGCATTTCAAAAATTTTATCAATAAAATGGAGTAATTATTTTAAGGAGATAAACAGTTTTAAGTTTTGCTAAATCTAATCCATGAAGAAAGAGTAGATAGAAACAAGGCTCGTGCAAATAAGAAAAAGGAAATATGAGCTGACTGGAAATTAACGTCCAGAACCATCAACAAAGCATAAATAATCTTACAAGGAAGATAAATATTATCATGAGTGAAACATGACAGAATAAGAAACAAAGAATTTAGTGCCTGAGCCATGAAAATGGAGATTTATATGACAGAACTAAAAGGGAATGCATTATGTAGCCCTGTTAGGGATTGCATTTCTTCTTTGCACTTTGTCATACTGGAATTTGCCAGAGCCAGACTTGATAGAGTAGGGTTTCTATGACCCAACAAATCCCTTTCTACTCTGACATACTCTTGCCTGTGGTGGAGTCTCAAACAGCTCCTAAATGCTTGAACACTTGGTGATATTTTGAGAAAGTCTAAAATAACAAAATTGTTTGTGACTTTTTACTGAAAGGAACACAAGGACAAAAATAATCTTTTGCCAACACTACTAATGGAACAAAAGAACAATCTCTAGAGGATTATAAAACTCTCATCTAATCCTAATGGCTAAAATGGATCTCTGAGGATTAGATTAAATTCTATGTTTTTCCTTAGCATTAAGTTCATGAGAATAAAGAACTATAAAACACATTGAAATTTGAAAATGCATGTTTAAGTGGCCAAGAGAGTTAATGCAAAAATTGAGCTAAATCTATCCTGATAAAATTAAAATGCTAATAGGATATTAATTTAAATTACAGCAATTGTAAACCAGGCTACCTCTGTTAAAGCTAGCTGTTCATATAGGGAAATATGACTCAGGAAAATAATCTTTGGAAACGGATATTTGAAAGGAAATGTTCAAATGCCAAATCCAGGATTCATGAGACATACCTGAAACATACATAGCTAGTACAATTTAATTTTCTAAAGCAAATACTTTTCAAAAATTGCCAAACAATAAGAGCAGTCAATTATTTTAGCTTAAGAATCAGAAAAAAATTGGTAATATGTAAGGAACTTTACAAAATACTATACAGCGCTGAGACTTTAGCATAATCTATAATACAATTACAGTATTCCAAAACATTAAGAAAAACCATGTAAATTACAGCAGGTGACAGGTTGTGAAAGATATTGCCCATACAGTTATTTTTACTAATATTCATGCACTTTCTTAACAATCAGTGATTATGTATTGCAGCTGACTGACCCAAGTCTTCAAAGTTTTCCAGCACTATTAAAGTAGAAAATAAAAATAAAGACAGAGGATAAAGTAAGTAAATATGTAATCTCTGAAGACAGCAAAGCTTTAAGATTGGGTAAGAAGATCTGAAAGGATGTAGAATTAAAAAATAAATAATAAAATTAAAACATTAACATTTCCACCTTACTTTTTCTAAAGAATGTTTATTATTTTCTCCTTCTGTGATCTGTACATTTTAGATTGGAAACAATCATCCTTCATAATTAATTTCCGAATTTTTCTAATAAAATGTCATTATTTGTAATCATCTGTACAGTAAGGAAAAGACAAAGAGATTGGGCACTTGTTTTCTTAAGGGATTAGTATTTTCTTTTATAGTCAGGGATAAAAAACAAACCCTCTTTCAACTCTTCTTTATCACAAAATCAGCTGACATAAAGAAAAAAATGTTCATGTTCATATAGGTAAATAATTATTTTATTGAGATAACAGGAAAGAATAACTGAAGAGATAGCTATTGTGCTGCATTTCCAGCTAGATTTCACAGAACTGCAAGGAACAGGTTAATACATCACTGTTTTTATGTAAAAATTAAACCTTTATATACCAGTTGGCTGACTTGAGGTTTGAAATGAATTATTACAATAGAGTTGTCAACAATCAAAAAACCTAAATAATATATATTCAGGAGGTGGAATTCCACCAAAATAACAAATTGAAGATGAAAGGATACCAGGTAAGGGACTAAGGCTACTAGTGGAAAATTTTTGTTAACATCTTTTTGAAAGCAAATTCATTCTTTTGTAGAATGGAAAGAAAAAAAAGGAAGCAATTCACCAAACACAGCAGTTGTTTTGGAATTCCATGTTTTATCATGAGCAGTGTACAGGAAGAAGGCAATATATCTCCAGTGAAACATAAAAGCAATAAAACAGGGTAGTAATTATGCACAATAGTGACATTTTCTCAAAGTGAGTCAGAACAGAGAAAGGATACTGAACAATTGTGTAAAAAGGTAGGAGAAAAAGGAAAAATTGCAATAAGTTTGCTGTTACGTCTTTGTTCTTCAATTCCTATCTATATTTTTTCTCAGATTTGTAATCGCTGTCTCAGGCAGGAAGATCAGAAGCTGTTAAATAAGTGTTCAAAGTGAAGTTTTACATTTTGAATAGAAAAAAGAATAGACTTTAGAAAGGATATTTTTGTTATAGCCATTTGATCCAAAATATTTTGGCCAAGCCTATTCAGAGAACTGTTTAAAAGAACCTCAAAAGTGTTAAATATAAATTAGGGGCAAAGTGCAACCACAGAAGTCATATTGCTGGTTGTACTCTGAAAATTTCACCAACCACAGAGAGAATAGTTCTTATTTCCGAGAATATTTCTCAAGATAGCTAAGTTCACTAAAGTCATGTCCAGTGGCATTGCTGGCTACAAAGGAATCAAAGAGAGGCTTGAACTTCCAGGACAAAGTAACCTAAAGATAGCACCTGACACAGAACAGAATTGCCTGCAGGTATGGCAAAGCTGTTGCTACTCGGAGTGCATAGCTGCTTTTCTTTATCTGATATTCTTGAATGTATACTCAGAATTATATGGTACCTTCTTTACCCCTGTAATTAGTGTGACGTCTTGCAACAAATACGGCAAGAATGAATATTTCTATCTTATTCTAATTTTGGAAGCCTAAACTGAGCAAAACTAAAAAGTCAGAATAAGGTAAATCGAAAGTTTACAATATTTGAAAAATGTAGCACTGATTACACCTTGTCATTTTGATGTCTACTGAATCTTACTTTTTCCCACGTGCCTTATGTTCTAGATTGATAACTCAATAAAGTACACCAAGACATAAGAAAAAGGCAACTGAGGAGAAGAAGGACATTACAGAGAGTTTTAGTGAAAAGAAGGAAAAAGAAGGAAACACTTGAAATAATTTCAGGGGTTTTGGGGAAGAAGAGTAATAATTCTTGGGAACTGGAGGCTGACAATTGCAGTAGTTACAGACTGTGGCAAATACATAAAGATATTGCAGACAACATAGACTGTTCCTTACTGATTAGGTTAGGCTTCTCTGCAGTTGTGAACCAGGAATATCATCAGTGACTTGCAAAGAGTATCATGGAGAGAGGGAATGCATGAAGACACGCATAAGAAGCTGTAGAAATTTTTGCTTCTTAGCAATTTCAAATGGATTACCACTCCAGAAATGGATTAAGCAGGAAAAAAAGAAACAGAGGCTAGGGGAAAAAAAGAAAACCTCACTGGCCCAAAAGTCGTCTTCAAGACATATTTCTACACCTATACATAGAATTCTGAGCTAAATATTTAATTGATCACCTGTGTTACATCAGTGCAGGTTCAAGCTCCTTAAGAACATGTAAAATTTCAACTGTTGATATTCCAAAACCTGTTTTGCAATTTTTCAGAAAAGCCCTAGTGACTCTCAGATAACTGTGATTCCAAAGTAGTGTAAGTAGTTCAATGCAATTAACCTTTTCATGGCCAAATTTTTCTCTCAGAAGTTAAAGTATTACAGTGCTTAAGCAAGTTGATAAGCTACCTCTCCTTTTTTTCTTCCTGTTGCCTTCCAGTCTAATGGTATGAACAGTGAGTGAATAGATGTCATGTCAAAATAATGCATGTTTGTTTCTCATGTTTTGATTGACAATCTAAAGAGAGAGCAGACTCCACAAAGTTATATTTGAGGCAGAATCTCTATTTTTAATTAATTTCTACCCTCTATGAAGTTTGAAGTTTAGAAATATATTTTTATTATATGAAATCCATACTGCTTTCACTGGATTCATTAAAGCCCTTTATTAAAGGCTATTTATGTTCTTTGATATCGCACTCAAAGTTTTCACTACTTTTTTATAGACACCACTCTTCAGGAGTTTTCACGAATAAGAGATGCTTTTCTGATAAAAGACCTCCCTTCTGCCACTCACAGTAACATTTTTCTGTTTCTTCTTACATTTTCCCTCCTTTTACTGTTCTTTAGATTCTCTAAAGTATTCCACTGCAGAATTTCATGGTAGTCGCACAGGTCAAACGCTCACAAGACACTTATCACATCATTTTCTATAGGACTATGGTTATAGATAGCAAATATTAAACAAGCTGCCATCAATCAGGCTTCTTTTTATTTTATTTATTTAAGAGAATACTTCATTTTCAGTGGTCTGTTCTTGACAAATGGTTTATAACAAGATTCTGGAAACAGTGACAGAGGCATAAAAGGAGTAGTCTTCAAGAGCACTTCTCCCCAACTTCAGCATTTACTGAAAGTGAATTGTGGCAGCAAGACAAACGTTTTTACTCTGGACATTCACTTTCAGGTAGAGTGTGCATGGAGACAAGTGATAACGAGATATTTGAAAAGATAAAGTGAACGGATTGTTCAATACACATGAAAATCGATAGGAAAGATCAAAAAGATTGAAAATAAATTTTATCTCTAAATTTCCTTTAGGCTGTGAACACAATGAAACAAAGCCATATCTTCATCTCAAAACAGCATTAGAGGAAGATCTAGTTATTTTTTTAGTAGTGATTTGTAGTTTCCTGACTACTAGGAAAGAGTACGGTGTGAATATGATATCTAAATATTCCTGAACATTTGCTTTCCTGTGCTTGGAATTCCTAGTTTTGCTGGAAGTGTCATCAAGCAGCAAATCACAGCAATACACATCATACTGGGAAAAAAGGCATGGAGGAAAGGAATAAAAGAAAGCATTTTTCCTGCAGAGATTTCCTTTTTTTTTTTTTATAATGCAAATTGCAGAAGAAAAGTACTCAGCATTTTTGCTTCTGTTCAATGGAGAGTTTAGAAAAAGACTTGGACTCTCAACAGACAAGATGTTAATTCTCAAAAAAATTTTTGAAAACACACAAGAAAACAGACACTAAAAAGAGCAGGTTCCACTGTGCAATGACCTTATGGGTCATTTTGTCAAAAGGACTTTTTGAATGACTATACTCAGCACAAGCT
The DNA here is from genome assembly GCA_013397565.1 of Ptilonorhynchus violaceus. Lineage (NCBI taxonomy): Eukaryota > Metazoa > Chordata > Aves > Passeriformes > Ptilonorhynchidae > Ptilonorhynchus > Ptilonorhynchus violaceus. The sequence goes on along the minus strand of VZRJ01003181.1, from coordinate 1,381,695 downwards.
CCTTTCGGTTGTATTGCATTATTTATTCCCACGAGGCAGAAAAACGTAGCTATTGCAAAGTGAAGGATGGTACAATCAACTCATAGTGCTTCTTATGCTCTGAAGGAAATATTGAGAAAATAAACATACTTTTTGTCTTTAAACACACACACAGGAAGCCCACGACTTTTAAAAGACGTTTGTACAGTTCTTTTCCTTTCTTGTTTACCCTCTTAAAAAGCAGACTGTTACCATATCAAGGCTGTGGCTGTCAGATCTGCACACAGATTTTTCACTCCCACTCCCAGAGGTTGTGATCAAATCACTCTCCAGGTTATTTCATTTCTCTGCAAGGTCCCTACCTAGGTGGTCTGTGAGTTCCTAGATGCAAAAGGTGCATCTACACATGTAAATATTCTGATTTATTATTTATCTCTCAGTAGCTGCCAAAAGACCCCAGAGGAGTTCAAGAGGCTATTTTGCTGTCCCTAATACATGCAAATAACAATAGTCAGTTATTTCTTTAAAAGCTTCCACTCTAATTTAAAACAAAAACAAGATTGAAAAGTGATAATAATGATGTAAGACACTCAGCAGGAAACCCATGAGTGGATTTGGGTTCCCTGAAAGTGGTCCTAGACCCTGTGTGTAGTAGATCTTAGAGCTACAAGTTACACAGAGCACTGTTGGTACAGATCACATCTACAGATGCTTTCCTCATTAACTCTGTCACATATGGCAGACACACTGTGACGATATCTACTACATGGTTTTTGGATGTGTTCAGTCTCTGAGTCTCTCAGTCTCTAGGCATCTCTTATTTGTCACATTTCCTTCAGTTCACTATTACAGATAATGGCTGTCGTGAGTGTGGAAGCACTTTCCTAGATATCTACAGTATTTATCAAATCCCTGTCAGCTGGAGCCTTTAGCTATCCACAAATCAACACCTGTTAAGTCTTTCATTTGAGGTCTTCAAAAAAAACCCTCAAACAGCTAATTACATGTTTATTAAAACACATGGTATTGTCTGAGTCTTTTCTAGTAGAAAATGAAAGGACAAGAATAGCAATGGGTGAATTGAGTTTAAACACATTTAGTTCACAATTCAAAGCATTGCTCAACACACTACCAGATCTATTATTGCTGTCACACTTTTCACCTTACACTTTTTCTGCTGCAAAAAGACAGCTGCTCTGATTCGAAAAGAACAGACCTTTCCCTGATTCTGTCCTTTTACTGTTAAAATCCACTCTCAAGAAGTATTATGTTCTGGATTACTTCCTTTAAATCTTAAATATATCTAGATTACTAGAGGAATAATCCAAATTATTTCCTCACTAGTAGTGCAGTTCTTCTTCCAATGAAATAAAGGAAATAGTCTCATTAATGTCAGCAGAAGGAAAAATGAATCCCTCACTTTGGAATGCTATGGAAGATAGTGAATGGATATAGCAGAGTGCCAGCTGGACACATCTTATCTAGCCTGTCTTAGCAGGCAAGGTATGAGCATAACACTGCAGTTCTAGCATTTTATTTAAAAACAAACAAACAAACAAACAAACCAAAAAAACCCCCAAAATTTTGCATATGAATAACATAGATGAGAAGTTAAAAAGTTAAATATTAAAAGTTACAGCTAGAACTTTTGCACAGATACAACTGGATCTTTTCCACAGTTTTGTTATTGACTAATGTCTCTCACAGTATCTACTCACAGCATTTTCTTGGGTTTTGGTTACCAGGTGATAATGGGTCTAAATCAGAAAATAATTGGGCTAAAATTCTTTCATTGAGGAGAGACACAGTGCTACTGGTCAAACAAATAGCGGGTGAGCTGCTATGCTGTTAGCAAAAATGAAAGAGATAAATGTTGGGGGTCTTTTATCTCTGTGATTTCATCCAGAGGACCAGGAGAAATTTGTCCTGTACAGTTTCTCTCCCCAGCTGTGACTCAGTAAGGAAATTCAGCTGAGGATAAATCATACTCACTCTTATTTTGGTGACTTTAAGATTAGACTGAAACACAAATATGTGGGAGAAGGACACTAGCTAGTACAAATGAGAATTATTTTTTTTTCTCTAGTGTTATCTTTCCTGCTAGTTTTTACATCTTTCTTTTCCAATATAAAGAATTAACACATTTCAAGAGAGGAAATTCCAGCTCAGGCAACTATGGATGAATGCAGACAATTTATATGTGATAGATCTATTGGTTCCTTAGTTCTAGCAAGAAATATGGTGTTAATCCAAGTGGCATGTACTGATGCAAAGAGGACTTTTTAGTGAGAATTTTAGTGTAATATTTAGGATTATCTATATTACCGGTGAAAACAGAAGATACTTCACCACGGTTAATGGCAAGCATTCTGTATGTTAGAAACGGAAAGAGCAACAGTCCTGTGCAGATGAAACGCAAGGCCAAGCCAGTGCACAAACTGAAGATAGAAACTAAAATAATTTTCCAATATAGAATGCAGCTGGATTAAGGAAGGCTCTGCTGGGCAAAAAAACCCAGATGGAATCCTTCACAGAGGCTGCCAGATCTGGATATCCCAGCATGCTCTATAAAATGAAAAAAGCAAGCTACACAATTTGATTACTGCTAAATGGAAAGCCAGAAATAAATAGTTATGGTTGTTTGGAAATTTCTTCTATGTGTAAAATTGATTAAATTTGTTCTATAAATGCATGTTTTGACCTACTTAATAAAGAGAAAAAAAACAAAGGAGAAAAGAAAAATAATAATGGAAGTGTCTTAACCTAAGCCGTAGTATTTGCCATGAGAGGTACCAGCTGTGCTATGTTATACCAACTGCCTGCTACAGAAACTTCGAGACAATGGACTTCCTCAAACAGCCTAAAAATATTAAATGAAGGTATAGTTACCAGGCTGCCTAGGTACTCGTGCTCTGGAAGATTCGGTTATTAAAAGTTGCCTAAAATACATCATAATGAAGAAAAGTTTGTAGCTACAATCTTTGTTATACTCAGTATAAGCACATAGAGAAAACAATTCAGAGTTTCTACCCTCCTGTTTTCCAACATTAAATTGTTTTTAACAGTGGGACTCTATTCACAGTTTTGTTTATGTCCAAAGATGCTATTGTGATATTTAAACACAATAACCAACAGATGTATTTGGAAATTGTTGAGGTTAAATTCTGTTCTCTCACACAACCCAAACTTCGAAGATTTGAGGAATACAGGCAGACTCCAGAGGGTTAGAAATACAAGTACCTTGTACAAAAGAACTAATTGGGAAATTGGAGGAGAAACTCATGGCAGGAGATTAAGAAAGACATATGCAGATGACCTTTGTTAACAAATTGAACTGCTAAGATATTTTGAAGCAGTCTGGATTTTCTAAAAAAAAATGAATGCTGATGGTTTTTTATATTTTCTAAAATTACTTTTAGTAATTTTATTATTTTAGTGTTGATTTTTTAAATATATTGATGATACTCCCTCTCTTTATACAGTTCTGACAAATTTTCTTGATAGCGTAAGGCTATATCCAAATGCCACACTATATATTCAATTTAATGACCTATTTCAATCACTATTAAAACGCCCAGAATTAAAATTGCATGCCTAGTAAAAAATGTTATTTCAAATTTTCATGCAGATAGTTTTGCTTCTCTGTCTCAAATAAATACCAAGCAATTAAAAATGCTTAATTTTTTGCTTCATTTTATTTTGTTTTGATAAATCAGTCACATAAATATGTTTTTCCATAAAAATTGCTTCCTAAAGCCTTTTAGGTCTCTTTCTCTAACAGTCTACCTGCTCTAATTGCCATTGCAGTGACAGGAGATGTAAGGGATTTTCATTATTTCATCTGTGCTTTGCTTGGTAAAAACTGTTGGTTCACTTAGATAAGGGGGATGAACATGTCTGTGAGAATAATTTGGACATATTCGTGATATTTATGTTTATAAAATCCAAGTCTGGGAAAAGAAACAGAGGTAACATTTCAAAACACTAAGCTGTAGAGCACTACTATTTATCTACCCTGAGTTTTCATCTTTATTGTGAGACTATTTTAAAAATATAAGCAAATCTCATGCACCTGAAAATAGATGTGTGTCAAGTGAATATCTTCCTTAAGTCCTTTTTTTCAGAGCTCTTTGGCAAGCCTGTAAATTACATTTATCTAATTACATATGTGCAATGGCAACTAGAGACATTAATATATCTGGAGTTGTGCAGTTGCAATTTTCACAATTTCAGTCTGAATGCAGAAAATCTGAAACAGAGCTGATGTTCCACTGTAAGCCAGAAGCATTTAACTCTTTACTTGAACAATCATGCTTTTAGAAAGGATAAAAATGGACCTGATTCTGCTACTGAGCTTCACAGTGCTGCTTCATCAAACACTGCATAGAAATGGCTGCATTTTAATAATCTGTAAGCTTTATGATTTACACACAAAGTGTCTCCATGTACCCTGCATCTTGGCAAAGGTTTCATAGCAGCCTGCTCCAGTGTTTTATTGTGTGCAGTGCAGAATTTATAAGTCTTTGTTATTTTCATAAAAGACATTATAAAATATTTACTGCTATATTATGAAAGTATTATCATAAATAGTTAAAACTGTAGTTCAGTTGTCAAGATAACTGAATAAACCATATTTTGTGATGCATCATCCTGCAGTGATGAAGCACTATTTTAATTCTGTTCCATTCATTTATTCACTAGTGCAGCAAAACTGAAAATTTCTTGAGTCCCTACTTTGAATTAAAGACTCTAATTTATATACTGAAAGAAAGAATGAATTAAGTCTCTGTTTTGCCACTGTAACTTACATTTAAACTTCCAATAAAGCTTATTAAGACAGAAGCTGTAGTTCTTCAAAGACGTATTTTTTATAGATAATTTTATTTTAAAATTAGCACAACCCAACCGGTTCCAGATGTTGAGAAGACACTTGCTTCTGTTTGATGGATGGCTGTAAATGTACAGTTTATTTCTTTCTTTTAAGCAACAAATCCATAAAAAAGGAGACCCACAGTTTATAAACAATAGAAAAATGCAGAGCCAAGGGAAAAGCTAAATATCCAGAACATTTCAAACTTCCACTGAATCAAACTCCTTACTTACTAATATTATACGCTAAAAGTAAATTATTTTCAAACAGTTAAAATAGAAAGACAATACACTAATTTTGAATGTTGCTAGAGCTACATTAAACTTTGTATACAGGCAAAATCGCCTTTATCAGCACTCGTACACGAAGAAACTAAGTTTACTCCTATCTTCACTGTGATTCCAAACCAACCTCAATAACACTTGTAGACAGAAAAATGTACTATTATAACCAGTATTTTCCATGCTAGGTCCTTTCCAGAGTTCTGTGTTCAAGCCAGGGCTGTGTACCTGTATCTTAGATAGGGTATACCCTGTCCTTTTTTTATATAAGATGTGTGAGAACTCTCACAACACACATTATTCTGCAGCATCTGTTATGAAATGCTCAGAAGAGGAAAAGAAATGCCTAAATACATATTTCTACAGCTAAGAACTATCAAAATTCAAAATGCCTCTAGGGATGTTTTTCAAACACTAAGAAAAAGTCAACATGTATTTGGTACAACGATTTGAGAAATTCTGTAACACGCATCACTCTCTTTCCATTGTTCCAATTCCTCTCATGTGAGGTATTAGAGCTTCCTTTGAAACTTGTAAGTCAAAGAAACTTCTTGTCTTTAGGTCTAATTTCAATACCAACTCTGATACCACTATAAAGCTAGGCAATATATCAGCCCCACTGAATAACAGTGGTATTCTGTGCTTATGAGTTTTAAAATTGTCAACCAATATTGAATATGTAAGCTGCTGCCTATATAATTTGCTGATACAAAAGTTAAGAATGGCAGACAGCCAGCACATTAACAGGGACTCATCTACTTGAACTACTGGAATGAATAACATGATTGTTAAGAAGCATGCTTGGGCTGGACTAAAGAAGAGTTGCATAGAGAACCTCTGAAAAGTATGTAGTGTGTTCCAACATGAACCCAGTTAAACTAGAGTAAGACAGCAGAAGCAGTTACTGGCCTGACCTACTTGTTTCTTTTCTGGAGACTATATATAGTGGTCTATATATACAGGTATCTGAATGACTTGTGAAGTAATTACTGGCTTGGTCATTCACAGGTTGTTGAATCACAGTAAAATGGTGCCGGCTGTGGTAATGTACTGGTATAGACTGGAATGGTTCAGGATCTGCTCCATGAGCCTTTTGGACGAGAGTATTTTGGATGGATAACCCAGAAGACTCTGGTCCAGTTATTTTATTAATCTGAGATTAATTAATGACCTTTGGGGAGCTGCACCTTAAACTGTATTCCAAATTTTCAGTATTCCCATGCTCAAGTTTTGAGAGTTGCTTCTACTTTAGTCCTAAATATATTTCTTTGTGAATTTATGTCTTACAAATGTAACTGTGCGTTGCTTAGTAAGCTTCATGAGAAATTAATGCAAAAGGGTAGTTGAACAAGAACAGGTGATAGGCACATGACTTTAATGGTCTTATTGAGATCAACATTTGCGATCCCCTATCTGATTTTGAATCATGTTTGAATCCACTTGGATTCAGAATCATGAGGACTTTTAAGAATAAAATGTCCAAGTACAGTCTGACAGATATATATCTGAGGAAGGAAAGGAAGAAGTGTTGCCACGTTCTTATCTGCATCTCAAGGAATCCCTTCACCACCTTGTCAAAAACAGGCAGGGAAGGTATGCTAGCTATTGCAGTATCACACAGAAGTCTTTCTGCTCACAAATCTTCACTGTTGAAGGCTGATGATATTACTGATATACATACTTAAGGAAACCTTAGTCATGTTTCTGATTAATGATGAGTATACCGGGAAAAGATTTCCCTCCTTATCTTTCCCTACCTCTTATTCTACCACATGGTTATTTTGTGACTGCCCTGACACACAATGTTGGAGAAATAGGGATTTCAAGGTCCCTTCAGTAATCATTAATTAACACTTTAAATTACTGTGCTGAAATCTGAACTTTCATTNGGGGTGGGAATAAGGGACAGAAAAACTGACCTTGAATATCACTGAAAATGCAAGTTCATTTAAAGGTGTTTGGAAGGATGAAGTCATTATTTATCAAGCCACCCAATATGATTCTTTTTTTGTTTGTTTACTGTTGATGTTTCCAATAGGAGTGGATAAAAGCCAGGCACTGAGGACCTAGCAGGAAGTGTCATCTGTGAACAGTAACAACAATAAAAATAAGACAGGATTCAGCAAAGCTAATAGCAACTTCCAATATCGAGTGAGATTTATCCTAGATTTCAGTCCCTCTGCCAACTACAGCCAGAGAGAATAGTATTTTGTGACTGATAACAGAGGTCACCAAATTAATCCTACTTCTTTCTGAATGGTATGGTCAAAAAGGGACTGTATTTGTGATGTATTTGCATCAGAAACATGGTATCTTAGCCCTGATTATTTCATATTTGCTATTATTTGACATCAATTATTAATGTCATACTTGATGAAATGCTGAAAAGTTTGAAAATGCCATGGTCGTAGGAGGCCAGACTACACAGCCTAATGCTTTTTCTTTCTCTCTGTACTGGTAATTCTGTATTCTGTGAATTTGTACTACCATAGGCTCTGACATACATCCTTTAAAGGCATACGAATAATGGCTTTATTCTATTGCAAGCCTTGCTGCAAGGTACAGCCTAATGGCCATTTCTGAGTGCCACTGGTCTTGGCTTCTATTCTTATCCCAGTGACTAGCAGGGTCATAAACTCCGAATTTTCGCAAGTCACTTCAACATCTGTAGGCCTCAGTTACTGTATCACTTTCAGTTAAAAAATGAGAATAAGAATACTGAACTTTTAAATCACTTTGAGATCTCTTGGAGTTTGAGCAGAGAAGGAGGGGAGCACCTTCTTATGCATCCTGGCCCCAGTTCAGCTTTTTTTTTTTATTTTTAAACATAAGATGCTGCAAGAAGACTTTGTTTTTGTGGTCATAGATGAATTAAATAGATTAAATAGATGAAATGGGTTTGATTTATCCTGTAATATACTTTTGAGATTTTTAAAATATGCATACTGTTGTTAAGGTCTGACTCTTCTTATCACAAACTTAGAATTAGTTCTGCTTTGTACAGGCAGGGATCAGGTGACCTTCAGGAAGCCATTTAATCTATCTTGATATGTCAACATATTCCACATGATGACAGCAGTATTTTGACACTGCGTTGCAGACAATAGCTTTGTTCCAAACTAATTTGGTTATCCCTGAATGTACCTGTACCATGCTATGTTCAAATACTTCATCTTTCATTTTAACCATATGCTCACTGAAGTTAAACCAACTGCTACCGCTCCCTTCAAGCGACATTTACAAAGGTTCTGTAAGATGGCAAAATACTCTTAATAAACCAAAAAACTATATAATTTTTGTTAAAAAGTGAACATGTATTCCAGGATTGCACATAGATCACTCAGGATCATCAAGCTGAGATTTGTTTCACAAGATGGAGGCCTTGTTCGTGGCTTGCAAAGAAAGTGACAATTGCTAGCTTAAATTAAACAAGAATCTTCACAATGTTCACTGCATGAAGTCCTCTGGTCCTGAGCTTCATGAGTCATAGTGAAATTGGTTTGTTTAACATATGTGAGTTACTCTCTAACCTACACATAAAATCCGCTACAAATGCACAAGATTACCTGGGCTGAAAATTCAGCTTTCAGTCTATGTGGTTAGGTAAAGGTTAATGTGATCACACCCCACATGTTTTGAAAGTAAGACAGTCGCAGCCTAATTTGCTGTGGACCATATAGTCCTGTTAATTTGGAGTTCAAAATTACAATGAACAAATGAAATTAACAGGTCCAATTTAGGTGTTACTAGACTCACAAATTATGATTTCTTTCTGTCAGCTGCTTTTTTATTAACATATTGATACTTAAAAGAGAAGACAATGGACAATCAGTTTTCTCTTTGCAGCTCCCTTTTTATTTCTGAGGCTGAAGATGTCAACTTCTTATCAGCTTTTATCAATGCATTAAAAAGAAGGGGGAAAAAGATTCAATCTTATATCCTTCTGGCCTCATCTTGATTCTGGGTTTTGTGTCCGATAGTAATTTCTTTCCAATAGAATGTTTGTATATGAGAAAAAGGGAATGCACGACACCTCGGACTTTTCATATTTTATGTAAGTTTTAGCTGTGATTCATTTAATTAAGATATAATTTCTGGACCTACAGAGGTTATGCCCAGAGCAGAAAAATCTCTTATTTGTAATTTGATGGTGAATTAGAATTAGAATTAATTAGAATTAGAATGGGCAGCTTCAATTGCATTCAACGATCTCCAAAACTCTGATCAGAATTCCCTGTCAAAGTTTGAGCCTTAACTCATAAATGTAAGCCAACATCTTTCTTGCTGAGGTGGTAGTCATTCCTTAGAATTTCTCCGCCAACAGTATCTCAAAAATAGTTTTGGGTCTCCCTTACAGTCTATGCTGAATCTTTGAAATAGGTGGTTGATATAGATATTAGAGAATGCACCACTCTATATAATCTTTTTCAGCCTCCTTATCATCTTCAGAAATGTGACTTATGGCTCTTATAACTGGTTATTAGCTGAATCTAACTGTCACAATTACATCTTTCTCTAAATTATAGCAAAAATAGGTTTTCTCCAGGCCGTGAATTGTCTTGAAATAGAAGCCAATGAGATGATACAGAAATCTGAATAAACTTAAAATAAGTGACATGGAATAAAAAGGATTTATAAAGTCAAACATGAAACTAGATAATAGTATTTATAAACCTATAAATTTTAAAGCTCACAGACTAATTTAAAAGCATTTTGGTGATACTGCCAGATGAGAAGTGCATAAACAGAAGGTTCCTTTGATTATCAGACTGTTTGCTTCCGAAAATTAGAGTACAGCCATTTATCAGAGGGTGTCTCAAGGCTATAATCAGTTAAAGATATTCAAGAACTGAGGTAATTTAATATGCTGAATGTCAATCAAACCAAGGCAAAACATGAAGCAATGTGCTAATGCAAATGTGAAATATGCATATGCTAAGGTGGCGCGATGAAGGAATAAGTGAGAGTCACGTTCCTGATGTGTTACAGTACTTTGAATTGCCAGGAATGTGTGAATTCAGAGGATGTACCTGCAAGCTTTCAAAATGCAGCTCTATATGGACTGAATGGTGACTTACAGCTAACGACTGTTATTCTACGATGACAGAGATCAAACAATATCACCCTTTAGGCACTAGTTTAAAGGAGAACATGTAGAAGGAGGACATGAGACTTTCACAGTATCTTTCTGAGTTTCATATCAACATCAGGAGACACGTTGATGTAGTTGCTCTGTTTCACAGCAAACTCATTTTCTAAGAAAGCACTTCAAGTACTTCAATGAACTGAAAATAGGCAAGAGCCACAATAATACAATTGTACTGTTATAGAGGCAAAATAAAAACAAGCTGACTGCTTAGTTCTCCACCAGGACAGACCCTGCCAAAATCAGTCTTCTTTGCCCACAGCCCTGTTATTTCTCTCAAAAAAAACCCCCCACGCCATGAGCTAAAAGTTTCTATTTCCCTGTAGGTGATTTTCCAGATTTAATGATGTTAATCCTGGGACCACTTGTTGATAATGGGATGTTCATTTAAGAGGTACTGAAAAATTAGTATTAGTAGGTCATGTGCTATGCTTTGGGTCACAATTACACGAACTGCCTTTTTGACTAGGCATATAAGACAGCATGTTTTTTGTCAAGAAAACCTTTTTTTAATACAACTTATTAAACTTGTATATGAGTCTCTTGGCTTAGTTTGCTTGTATTTTGCTACTCATCTTTACTCTGAGTAAAAGATGGTGTAGCTGCAGAAAGTGTTGATGGACAAAAGGGATGCCTAACAGAACTGAACTGAGGGTTACTAAACACTTGAAAATCTCCTCAGGTATGTCTTGAGGAAAAAATACTTGGAGAAGAGTGAGAAGAGTATTATAGAAGGTACTATTAATACATGCTTTCCTTTTTTTTGTCATACCATTGGCACCTGCTTACTGCTACGTATGACAATACTGGAGCAGACTGACTGACCCACTACAGCAATTATTATATATAATATATCCGAATAATGATAGAAAATATTAGAAATGCCTACTACCCAATATTTTTGTTATAACGAACCAAATTTAAGTAAGCATTTATTTATACGAAGCATCTGTCATATAATAAATTGACAACAGATGATGAAGAAACCAAAAACAAGTAACCAGACTTTTACATAACTATGCTTATGGCTACTAATAATTTACTTGAAGGTTAGCTAGAAGTGTACTCCATTTGTCTGTTAATATTTGCTATCATATTTAAACGTAAATACTCCACCAGAAAATGTTAGTGGATTGTTTTTGAGTAGCAGCTTTATCAGACTTCCAAGGAAGTGCAGTTAGGGAAGATGTGCTAAAGTTGAAAATTCTATTTAACCATTAGCATGACTGTTTCAAAGTGAAAGTTGAAAAGCAGGGTATAATTTTAATTTTTTCTTCCCTATGTCTAAATATTTCATTTTTTGAGAGACACCTATTTATGATTTTCTATCAAATATTTGCTCTTGTCAATGCTATGTAAAAGAAAATGTAGGACATAAAGGGACAAATTCAAGGTATAAATTGATCACTAAGAGACAGCAAGGAATGCTTTTTTCTGTATGTGGCAAGCACAGTTGGCTAAGTAAGCAGTAACAAATTGTTACTCTCTTTTGAAGAAGAGTTGGTCAATAATGGAAGTAAGGTATTGTACCTGATGAACTGACAATAACCTCACATCCTTACACATAACTCTAACTAAACAATCTCTCAACGAAATAGCACTTATTCATCCCTCAAGAACATATCTAAATTAGATTTTTTGCATAGGTTTTCCATTTATCCTCCCAGGCCTGGATGACAAAGAAATTATAAATCACAAATTTTTGCTAAGTAAAAACCCAAAAGTAATTATACATATTGCGTGGTACAGGCTCTCTTTACTCTCATCTTCTTCCTCTCTTTTTGTCCTAATACATAACCATAGGGACAAAAGAATTACTTGAAAAAAGTGGATTATTTTTGTCTTTTTTTAATTGCTGCAGTAAATTGTACACATTCTTAGTCCTCGGTTTATAATATTTGAACTGAAATTACCTGAAACTGAACAGTTTTCAGTTAATAAAAATAAAAGAAAATCAGCTACCCTGTGAAAATCTGAAAATGCACATTAATAGAGTCAAATGCGTACAATTTCTCTACTATATTTTACAACAAGCATTAGTTTTATTACTGCCTACAAGTACTTCCACCAAGACAAACACTGTATTAAACTAGATATGCTTCACGAACCACAATACCTTTGTCTCAGAGAATTTAGACTAAAAAGGCAAAGATTAGAAGAAAATATATATGATTGTGGTAAGAATAAGATGAGATAAGAAATCAAAGATTATTCACTAAATGGAATTAAATTACAAGATATACAAAATTTCTATAGCTGACACATGAACTGAAGGTAGAGTTCCTAATTTAGGTCAGCAAATAGGGACATAAACCCTATCAACCCCATACTGTAGCAACTGAAATTTAACATGTCATTCAGTTAATCTTTTTACAGTTTTCTCCTCAGTCACTGAAGCTGCTACCCACCTGTTACATCTGTTCTGTGAAAAATGTCATTAGGGGAAATAGTGCCAATTTTTCTCAGTACTATTATTCTGATCACCTCTATTTGTCTACAATTAAGGGCATTTTTCCCTGAATAAACAGCTTTAATTCTCTATTGTCATTGGCATCAAATAATTCCATTAGTTCATGTCTAGAGCAGAAGCAGTATCATGTACCATTAGCGATCTAATAAATAACAGAAATAACATTGTTCATGACACAACTAATACACAAACTCTTATTTTTTATTTACAATTACTAACTACAGCAAATAAAGCCAGCAGTAGTAAGTTCTATTTATTGTTAGATTCCAAAGAGGATAGAGGGGTATAACTCCCAAATTATTCATTGAAAATAGACCAACTTGTTATATCAGTAATTGATGTCTGTTGAGTAATTCCTACCTCACAGTAGAATGTTGTTTCAGTTGCAATATGTCAGCAACAAACAACACAGTTTTACTTCAGAATTTTCTCTGGTATATTTGTAAGAGATTACATTGTTATGACATAATACAAAATATAAGCATAGAATATACACTTGTTTATAGTACCTGAAAGACATGGATTCACAGTCCTCCACAAACTCTGATTTCACCTTAAGTGCACATAGAGAATTGCTGGTTTTTGACTGAAAAGAAGCAAAGACGTTAATACAAATGTTCCCCTGAAAGACTATTACTTCAAAAAAACCATGGAGGTAATTGTTAGAAGATTTCACCGCTATTATTGTTCTTATGCTGTCATGAATAAATACAGAATGAGCAAGCCTAACTTTTAGCATTGTTTTGCATTCTTAAAGGCTAAAAAGGGTTTGGCCTGGCTGGTATCTGAATAGAAAATGCCACAAGAATATGTAATTGCTCTTTGAGGTAGTAACAGTAATCCAGTAGTACAGAAAAGAGTCTATATTGATCACGGATTTGTGTAACATAGGAAAAACAGGTTCAGAGACTAAATTCAAAACATTTGCTCGTTCAGAAGCTACTGGGGTTATGTTTAAATGTTGCTGGACTCTTGACTTCTACTTTTCAGGCAAAATGCAGTTTGAATGATGATGTTCAAGTTGCTGAACAAATTGCACCAGAATTTTCTAACATGATGGCAACATCAATTTCTTCCTAAGCAAGCATTTTATTCTATTTTGTATCAGAAAAATTTTATCCCACCTGTGATTTCTAAGATGCAAGAAGTTACCCAGCTGTGATGGTAGAACCTTGTCCTCTAGCTGTTGAAATACATGACTTCAGAACAAGGACAATAGTTTACAAAACCTTTGGAATCCTAGGGGTTAAAAGGTGCTCTTATAAATGGAAGTCATTATTATTTACCCGTAGTGAGGTGAGGTTTATGACCAAAGTAGCAGGGAAGCTTCTGTATGTATTACTTTTTCAAGATGTCTTAGTTGAAGTTCAGTAGGTTCAGGTACTTATCACAGAGCCCTAGATTAACAAAGGAGCTGGAACATATCTGAGAATGTCGTTAAACTTCACTTGCAGGAAGTGTCTTACAAAGTCTTTCTCAGAGATCAAAACAGGAAAAACACTTAGAAATACACAGTGTGAGGAAAGACTGATGGCCTCTAAGAAAGGAAAGGCAAGCTTCACCATCTGGTTAGGTTTCTTTGAAGACAGGACTACCATAGGAGACAAAAAATGGAATTCAATGGACATCACATGTTCAGATTTCCAGAAAGGATTTGACAAAAGTCCAGCTCATGTGTTGCTCTTTTTTACTGCAAAGTGGCTCAAAAGCACATGGGCTAGCTGCCTGTTAGCGGTGTCTTACTGTTCAAAGCGCAGTGGAGAATGGAGGAGGAACGAGCTGAGCTCTGGGGGCATCTGGGCATACTAACTGCTGTGAAATGTCATGCATTGATGTTTCACAGAGTAACATCTATTGTATTTAACCCCATCTCTGCTGATTCCTAGTGCAGTGGGCAAATTTCCTTCTGGAGCACCGATTTTCTTCTGAAATTCTCATTTTGATCTGCAGGGCTTTTTTGTCTTATGTGTGTTACACATTGTCAGCCATTGCCTCCAAGATCTACTATGAATGTTGGGTTTGCCATTATGGAATTTATACACAGAAGGTGCTGCTTCACAGCGATGTTTAAAAGTTTGCACACATCAGCAAAATAATCAAAATAAGAAGTTACTGTTGAACTGGGGACCCATCCAAAATACAATGAAGTAAATGGAAAAGTTCCTATGGATTTTAATAGGTCAAGAGAGTGATTTGACCTTCAAGTTACTGTTGTCTTGGAGCAAGAATAAAGCTAAACATAGCCAGTTTTATGGATTAAAGCCCCTATCTCTTCAAACACATCCCATCTTTGTGTACATTCGTTCAATTAACTCCCAAGTTCTGTAGGTAACAGACCAGATGTCTCAGCAACTTTCCCTGTGAAGGAATGCTTGCACCAAAGCTTCAACTTGCTTTTCCTCCCACACAGCTTCAAGAGGAGCAAGCAATACTCAATTATCTCACAGAAAACAATCGACACATGCCGGTGATCTACAGCCTGGTCCCTATGCGTCTGCTGGTCTGCTGAATATTAACTACTAGATCAGGAGATCTAGTGATCCATCACGGATTAAATTAAAGTGTTGCATTGTGTTGTGAGCATCCCTCCATGGTATCTTTACAGTCCTGAATATAGGAGGCTGCGTATGCAAAAGGCTTTGGAGAAGGTGGTCTTTGGAGAGACTTTTCATGACACCTTTTTATAAGCCATTAGTTGGTTTATGAACCTAATTCTTTTAGCTTATTTATATTTTCCTGACACAAATTTTGTCAAATGCATTAATTTAGTCTGTGACAAACTGAATTTCTACTGACATTGATATATACAGTAGAGATTGTATGGATTTGGGCCTTACTTTTGGGCATAAACTTCTTCCTGATGAGGCAGTTCCTTAACTTCTGTAAATGTACTGTTTAAGTACAGTCATTATTATGGGATAATCAACTGAAAAACTTCATAAAACCTTTTCTAAACGATACTGAAAAGATCTTATTTAAAAACCAGAAAGGATTAAAATCCTTGTTCAGAGCCTAAAAGGTTTCTCAGAGTCTGGAAAGCAATAATAATTTATATCAGTGAAATTATATGAGTCATGTTTGACAGAGTAAAAAGCCCTTGGAATAATTTCGAGGAAATATGCTTTTTCTTGGTTTATATGCCCTCCTTTTTAGTACTCACAGTTATTTTATTGTGTTATACATTCCTACATAGGTGGTCCTAAGAAATATTTAAGTCATTGTGAAAAATTTGTACACCTTTTAGAACTCATATACTAAGACACTAAAATAGTTCTAAGAGCCTTTATGCCTTTTTCTTTACCATTAAAAAAACAAAAAAAAACCAAAAAAGCTCCAGTTATGTGAATAAATAATGAATACAATTTACAGAATAAAATTTACAATACTTTAAAGGGTTCAGTGCCTTCAGAGTTACCATCTGATCTCCATTTTTGTCCATAATTGCAGGTACAGAAGCACATTTTGATTCTAAGCATGAAACTAGTAGTTTTCTTAAAGCTAACGTTCATACTTATGTCACTAAAGTTTACACTTAAGTGATCTGTTTGCTCTGTAACTTCTATTTTTTTTTATCATAGTTTAGTGCAGTGGCCAATAAAGTGCAAGCAAGTAATGACTGTGATTGCAAACACTGGAGACTAAACAAGATTCTTTTTTTTTGTATTAATATAGTTCTCATAGTCTTATGAAAGTTTCGTGTGGGAACAAAGAAGAGAAAAAACCATCTTGCTGCCTTTGCACTTTGTGAGCACCACACCTTTGGGTCATTTTAAGCGACCTCTAACCTGGCTCAGAGCACCAGTTAGCGGAGGAGGTTTTACCAGTTTTGGACCTGAGTTTTTCATTTTAAATGATTGGTGAGATGAATGGTGCTGGAATACCTGTGCTACTTAAGTTTACTGCTTTTCTAAGTTATCAATAATATTTCTTCCCAAGAAATATTGTAGTGAAACACCTATGTCTTCATGGAAATCTTTCAATTAAAATGCATAAAATGTGCAATGTACGAGTGTGCATTGAGCTTTCTATCCAGAATTCTGAACAAAATATGTTCACATAAAACACAGTTCAGCACCAATTCTTCAAAGACATCTGGAAAAACTAAACAGGTTTTAAAAAGTGCTTGCAGGTTGTGTCTTCACCATAGTCACTACTACAAAATCCACACAAGAAAGCAAGGCAATGTTTGAGTGGGTCACTTGTTCTTAGTTTCTTTTTAGCACAGCAGAACTACTTTCAGTACCCATAATAACGATCTGAGTTAGATCTAGACTCTACTGAGTTGTAAGAGAATGCTTCCTTGTGTAATTAAATGTCCTTTTTCAAAACTGCATTCAGATTTTAAATTTCCTAAATATTCACAGCAATGTAGTTCCTCAAATCTGAGGTACAGTGCCATTAAAAAAAAAAAATAATATAAAGAGGAAAGACCTACCTAGTTTTAGAGATTTTAATGGAAAACTACATTGAGAATGTCCAGATTTCTCGAATTAATTAATAGCAATCAGAAGTAATACTAAAGGGTGATATATCTCACCAGAACTATTCTTAGTAACTTGACATCTGCCTTGCTCATTGTCACAGTTTGACCTGGTGTGAGACAATTTGATTGGTTAAAAACAGGTAAAGGACAGTTCTATAAGCCATTTAGTGTTCCTGTGATGTCTCTGTGAAAGGAATGTTAAAAAAAAACCCCTAGGAAGTAATGCAGGACTCTCTCACTTCCTCTCTTGCTCCCTGGCTCCCTGCTGACCGCCAGCAAGGGAGAGGCTTCCCCTCCCCCCCCGGGCCCTGGCCTGGGGGGCCGGCGGGGGCAGCTGGTCTCACCCCCGCACCGGTCCTGTGCCGTTCCGGACCTGAGAGGAGCTGGTCTGATACCATCCGGACCAAGGCCAAGTCAGAGAAGCAGCTAAGCAGGAGCCGAGCCAAGCTACGTAGAGAGAAAGCCGAGAAAGCCGAGAAAAAAAAAGCACTTCTTTCGAAGGTGTACTGGTGAGATCAAAGAGTGACCTTGTTTTTAAGATAAGAGATTATTAGCAGCCAAAAGACTTACTAAAAATTTGGATGGCTGCCAGTAGAGAGAAGCGAACGGGGAGGCCCAGGGAAGCAAGCATTACAACTGCACTATCTTAGAGGGAGCATGTAACTGTTATAAATACTTTTGTAGGCATTTTCTGCAAATATTAACCTCTTCTCTAAGCTAGAGAGAAAGGAAAGCAGTCA